>JAQQSZ010013055.1:0-11856 GCA_028646595.1 Phalanger gymnotis | reverse complement strand
GTATTGTGGAAGGGTTATACATAATGATATGCATGGGCCCATGTTGAATTGCTTGACTTCTTAGGGAGGGTGGATGGGAAGGGAACAGGGGAGAGAGGAAGGGAAAGGGGGATGGGAGGGGAATGGGGCGACGGAGGGGAGGGAAGACTGGGGAACAGGGCAACCAGAATGTATGCCATCTTGGAGTGGGGGGGGAGGAAATGGGGAGAAAATTTGTAATTCAAACGCCTGTGAAAATCAAGGCTGAAAACCAAACATGTCAAAAATAAATTTAAAAAAAAAAAAAAGGTAACAAGTACCTCAAGGAAATATAGAAGGTATTGTGAAGACACTGAGAAAGAAGGCAGCACATGTGGCTGTAAGACCTGGAGATGACGTTCTGGAAGAGACGGCATTTGAGTTGGGTCTTAAAGGATGGCTAAGATTTTGACAGTCAGAGAAGCAATGGGAAATGAATGCAAGATGAAGGGAATTGACATGAACAATGAGCTGAGGTGGGAAGGTTTGGAGGATGTTGGTAAGCAACAATAAATGGTCCAGTTTTGCTGGAGCAGAACAAAAAAAAATTAATGATTAACTGAAGTTCTATACTCTACAAAAGTATATGACTAGACAATAGTTCCTGTGAAAAAGACATGGAAATTTTAGTGGTTTAAACTCATGAGACAAGAATGCCAACCAAAAAAGTAAACAGCATCCTAAGTTACATGGAAAGATACATAGTGCCCAGCTATAGCCACACTACATAATACTTAAATTCACATTTGAATGTATCATTTTGTTACAACATAATCTGCAAAATTTGGTATAAACGAAGCAAGAAAGGCAATAATCAAGCAATACTTGCTGTAGGGCCCTTTAAACAATAACTGCTGTAGCAGCCTTTCATAGTATCTATTTTATGATTTCTATGACCTTTCTTATGCTGGGTGTAAAGAGATGGTAGCTTCTTAGAATCTTGTAACTGCAAGTGCTTTCCTTCCTCTGGGAAATGCAAATGAATTTCTATTGCTTGACAGACATGCATATTTGTCCATTAATAATTGAGGCCTTCCTCTCCGTGTTAAGATCTTTTGGTACTGGAAGTTTATTCATCGCGCTCCTATAGAATCTGAGTTAGCATTCACAGGTAGACTCCCAAGGAGAAAAGTTATTAGCACCACTTTTGATCATCACTTGATAAAAGATCTTAAGGCTATTCTCCTGGCAGGGTCCAGACCCTTTAGAGAGAGAACTCCCTGGAAAGACTTAGGCCCATATTCAAGAGCTAGTGTCTTGTATATCTACGTAGTCCTTTGAATGGCTTCTTGCTATATTCACCTTTCATTCCTGAAACTAGCCAAGAAAATCTACCCATTTCTCCAGTTAGAGTTTCATAAATATGTCCATTTGGGTCTTAACAGTCCTATAGCCCTTTATATAACAGATAGGGTCCCCGCATCCTCCATGTTAGTTAAAGTTGAATAAAATGGGAATTATTCCTATTCCATATTTGCATCCCCTTAAGAAATTACTAAGACCCTAAAGTATATATCTGAAAGCAGAGATAATAGTTAAAATCTTGCTCCCTACCAATCACCATCCTGGCAAATCCTCAAAAGAAGGGATCACCTCTAACATGTCAGAGATAGAACTTTTCCTGTACAAAAAGGGAAGGTTAAGAAGCCATCTTTGGAACTGCCATGCCACTACCCCAATATAGATACAGCATCCCATTCCCAGTTCCAATTTTCCTGAAGCCTCAAACAGCTATATGAAATACCCTTCAGTCATTCTCTTTGGGACATATAAATTTCATGCATGAATATAATCCTCTCTCTCCATTGTGAGTACAGATGTGAAGTTTAGGAAAGGGTACTGATGTCAAATGTAGTAACTCACAACGAGAGCCCTCAGCTCCAGTGAGTGGCTCTAGAGTAGTCCTATGCCAAAGTCAGACTGTATCTGGAATGCTTTCTTTGGCTCTAGACATGATATTTTAAGAAGCACATTGATAATCTGAAGTATATCCCGAGAAGGGATACTAAGATGGTAAGGGGAGTAGAGTCCAAAACAATATGAGAATTACTCAGATGAACCAGGTGTGCTTAGCTTGGGGAAGCCTTGGGCAACATTATAATCTATAGCTTCAAACATATAAAGTACAATCATATTGAAGAGGGTCTAGATTTCATTCAACAAATACTACCTTTGTAACTCTGAGCAAGTCCCATCTGACCATGTCACCCCACCTTCTCAACAAAAAACTCCGATACTTGTCTATTGACTCAAAAATAAAACATAAACTATTCTGACATTTAAATCTCTTTGGAACCTATCCCCTTCCTATCTTTCCAGTCTTCTTCTATATTCCCTTCGTATTCTGCTGTTTCACATACATACACATAACATACTATCACTGGTTTCTCATCCTTCATAGTGACTGGGCCTCATTCTTGTAAAGTACTCCCTCCTCACCTCTAGCACTGGGAAAACCTGGTCTCCTTTGAAATAAAGCTTATGTATCACATGAGGCCCTTCCTGATTCCTACTTCCCCCTTCCATAACAAAGTAGTAATCATCTAAAACTATTTGGTACTAGTTAAAAATAGACAAGTACATTAATGGAACAGATTAGATAAACAAGGCCCAGGAACAATCAAACATAACCACATGGAGTTCAACACAACCAAGGACATCAACTACTGAGAAGAAGGACTCAATATTTGATACAAACTACTGGGGAAACTGTAAAGCCATCCGGCAGAAATCAGGTTAAGAGTAAGAGCTCACACCATTTAACACAATAAGCTCCAAAGGGATCCACAATTCAGATGCAAGAGGTCACATCATACAGAAATCAGAGGAACAGGGAAGGAGCTACTTTTCACATGTGTAGATAAGGTAAGATTCCTTGACCAAACAAGAGATAGCAAGGCTCACAGGAGATAAAACGGACAATTTTTCATACATGAAATGTTTTACGTAAACAAAACCAATGCAGTTAAATTCAGAAGGGAAGCTGGGGGCAAAAATCATTCTGGGAAACTTTTCTGATAAGAGTCATTATACATGCAAATGCACAAGAACAGGAGTTTTTCCTCACCGGTAGATGAATGTTCAAAGTATACAAACAGGCAGTTTTCAAATGAAGCAATACAAGATATCAACAACCATATATATGAAAATGTTCTGTATTAACAACAACAATAACATTTATATAGTATCTACTATGTGGCAGGCACCGTCTTAAGTGCTTTACACTTTTCAAAACAACCCGGGGAGGTAGGTGCTAATTATTACCCCCATTTTACAGACAAGGAAACTGAGGCAAACAGAGGTGAAGTGACTTGCACAGGGCCACACAGCTTGTAAGTATGTTTAGCTGTTCCTCACTCCAGGTCCATTACATACCACCAACTGTCCAGAAAAGAAATGTAAATTAAAACAACTCAGGTTACATGTCAGTCCTCATCAAACCCTGACTCTGGATAGCCCAGTGGTTCAGGCTTGGTATAGAAGGAAATGAGACAGTAGTAGGCCATACACCATTTAAGTAAAGTTTAGTTGACAATGGCCTAAGAGAGGATATTCAGGAAATCTACAGTATTGCTTCAACTGGGTACAGCTTGATTCCACATTTGCCATAGTCAGAAGGATGTGTTAGCTATCAAAGCACTGGGACAATAGTCAACCAAGACGAGTTCCAACTGCTCATGGCCTGCGTTTTTAATGCCTTAAGCCAGCACTTCTGAAATTGTGGGAATCGAAAAATTTGGAAATAGTAAAAGGTTTCTGAACTTGCAACAACCAAAAATTAATTAAAAATCAAATGCATAATGGATCCAAAGTGTTTCTGGCAGCACTTGCCCATGTTGCCTCAAGAAACTTCACTGAAGCCTTGGTTCGGAACACAAAGCACGTGTACTTTGCACTGTGCATGCCCTCAGGTTATGCAGTGCCAAGCGGAAAAAGTTTAAGAGCTTAAATCTGAAGTGACTGGGAAGCTATCTCAACAGTTAGAGCCTTAATTCCATGCATGAATTGGGTGTCAAGAATGGTTTCTTTGGCTTTTTTGGGAAAAAGTAGCCTATGTCATAGAGACCTTCCAATCTTGCTGTCACAGTTACCAAGAAGATTATTATATACCAGTAAGATTTTGCTCCTAACACATCCCATCCTTTGGTGACAAAGTCCCAAGGGTCTTCTATCACTTATAAAACCTGAGTCAATATTGAGGTTTACTCAGTGCTCAACAGGTAGAACCTTACCCTCCTTGGGCGCCCCATTGTGGGTAGGTGGAGGGCTGATATCAAATCTGTGTTCCATCACAGACTTTTGCTGAGGACCTGCATCTTTCTTCTACAGGACTTAGCAAAAGCTCTTCCTCACCTATACCTAGTAACTCAGGATTGCCACCAAGTCAACTAAGGGATCCCCTTACCTCCAAGTAAATAGTTTTATCTTCCCTTCGTGGTTAGAAAACAAGGCATCTCCCCAAAGCCTCAACTACTGGAATCCCCACACCCTACCTGGGAAGAAGCTGTCTAAGCCATCACAGGGAAAGAAAGCCTACCAATTAAGGGATACAGAAGCAATTTCCTAAAGATATACAGAGTCTTCTGAGAAGGCAGGGACCTCAAGGGTTTGGGCAAATCCCAGAACAGGATGGAACAGAGAAGAGTCAGAGTATGCGATCTAAGACATTATCTTAAAGTGGCCCATCTTTGTCAAGTATGTCCTTTTGGAGGCCATATCCAAGAACCACTAGAACTAAGAACTAAGAACCAAGAACACTAGAACTCAGAAAATGCTCTCCCTCACAAGGTTGCATAGATTTGTCATGGACACCTAATGTGGGAGGTAGGAACCCAAATTGAGGGGTCAAAGAAATGACAATGAAACTGCTGCTTTAAGACTTCATTCTACTGTTAGCCCAAGGTCTTTTTTCTATTCCTTCTTCTTGAGTAGACTGTAGTTATAGACACTTCACTAGCAACAATGAAGAGTAGCTTTGTTAGTTCCATACTGCAGTAAGTGAAGAGCTATGAATGACTTACTTGCATACTATTTGGTGCCCCCATCACTGCCTGTGCTGATATCCACTTTGTTGCCTGCATGGCTGACTATTTTGCTGTCCATCTTCCTAGGGCCTACCATGCTACCTGAACTCCTGGGGGGTGTTGTGACTCTTGTAGGTCAGGGTATCATTAATTCTGGCTGATCACACTGATGAGATCAGGTAAAGCTGTAGTAATTTGCATGACAGCTTTGTTGAGTTTCTTACAATCCTCTTTATAAATAGCAATCTTCCTCGTTAGTCACACAGTTGTATGAAGGGAGCTGGTATAGCAAAGTATTGTGCATAGAGAGCCAAACCACCAAACTTATTGTAATTCCTCACGTTAACCACCAAAAAAAGGACAAAAGGGCTCTAACCAATTTAATTCACTTTGTAAGACTTCTGTGAGATTGCAAGGCTGCATCTTCATCAACCACTGTTCTTGTGACTAATCAGTTATTATTTAAACTTATTCTAAAAACTCTCAAGTTTCTATAGAGTAAAAGCCTGACCTCCAATTCCCCCAGTGGAGGAGGTTCTCGATTGTCACTCTGATTATCATTCTCCTCCTTTATAGCCCTGATCTCATAAGGGTTCAATGTAATTTTTTCTTTCTGGTGATCTAGCCTTTTTTGGACCATCAGCAATAGCTAAGCACTATGAGCCCTGGAAGTGCATTTATCCTTGCTGTCAAAAATGATACCTTTGACACCAAAAAGGGTAATCCCACTGTGTTGGCGAGGTGCCCCTTCCTATTTCATTAAGATTTGGTTGTATTTGGCCACAAGTATGGCAGTAATGGGGTGTAAGGCTCCCTTGGTAAGCCTTGCAATTACCCAAAGCTCCTCTTTCTCTACATACCTTTTCCTGTATACATCAGCCATAAAGTCATTCCAATACAATCTTACTAATTATGACAAATGTTTTAGACCAGGCCTAACTTATGGCAGTGTGGTACTTCAGATTTAAGAATGGAATAAAAGAAGCCAGTCACAGGCTATATAAGAGTTAATAAAAAAAAATTACTTTAACAACATTATGGATAGGATATTCTGTAAAGATAGTGTTGATTCAGTTGGGTGTAACTCCTTTCAACTAAACATTTGCCAACACCAGGGCTCTATCCAACAAGCTACCTAAGAAGCACCTACTAATCTATAAGCTATACTTTTAAGCCTTAAGCAACCAGGAAGCTATGTCAACAATTTAAAGTCTTAATTCCTTGGACCAATTAAGTCTCAGGGGGTCAGTTTCCTTGCCTTTTATGGAAATGCTAGCCTATCTGGCAGCAATTTTTCAGTCTTAATGCCATGGGTCTCAATTAAAATAATAACACATGGCTCTTATCCTCATACCTTCCCAGTCATATGACCATAAGTCCAACCAGAACAGCAAGAGATGATGCTTCTACCATACCCTCACATCCCTTGTCCTTGAAAGAAATGACAAAAAAGGAAAATGGCAATTGAGGTGGGGGGGGCCTGTGAGAAGTCAGGTACACTAAGGCATTGTTGATGGAGCTATAAATTAGTTTGGTCACTCTGGAGAGCAATTTGGAACTCAGCCCAACAAGTCACTAAACTGTGTGTACCCTTTGATCCGAGGTACGACATATACCTCAAAGATACAAAAGAAAGAGGAAAAGGACCAACATCCTAAAAAATATTTTCAGTAGAACTTTTTGTTATAACAAAGAACATAAAAAAAAAGAAAGGACAAGGCTACAATCTGTTCAGGACTGAACAAATTGTAATATATGAACGTAATGGTCTATTATATGACTTAAACTACGAAAGCAAAAGTTTCAGAGAAACTTGGGAAGACTTGTTTGAACTCATGCAGAGTGAAATGGGCAGAACCAAGAGAAAAATTCACACAATAAAACATTATAAATGAATAGAACCTTGAAAGCCTTATGAACTCTGCTCAATTCAAAGAACCATGACTCCAGAATACGTGTGATAATGAATCACAGTTCCCTACCTCTTGACAGAGAGTGGATGGCCTAATGGTGCATAATGAGACATCATCTTTAAATATAGCTAATATGTGAATATGTTTTGCTTGATTATACTTATTTGCTACAAGGGGAGGTGTATATGTGTATATATACCTATATATGTATGTACTTAAATGGGAGGGGGGTAATTATGGAAGAGAAGAGCCCAGTGATAGTGATTCCTCAAAAAGAAAGAAGTATCAAGAACATACTTTAAAATATGCAGGAAAAAAGACTATAAAAAGAAACACAGACAAGGACAATTCTGGAATTATCATGCTAAATTTATTATATACTTTAAAACCACAAGCTGTACATAGATTTATGGTTTCATATACAGTTCTCTTTTTTTGTTCTTTGCATACAGAGACATCTCCACTCCAAATGTTCATATGGATTATTTATGCTAGTCCTGTGGTAGAGCCCTCTGAGCTCATACTGGTCTGATCGGCCATAATCAGACACACTATACCTTGACCCTGACATAGTGGTGTCATTTTGGTCCTCTTCAAGCATGAAGGACAATAAACAATCATATACAGTTCTCTTCTTCTGTTATTTATATATGAAAATGTTCATATATTTTGATGTTTGTCAAGTTCACAATAATGAAATTAATAATGATAATCATATTAATCTAATCTAATTCAACATACATTCTCTGATTGCATAGGTCAAGACCCTATTGCAGGTAAAGCAAAGAAATCTGACTTGGAATTGGGCTGGAGGAAAGACAGCACCTCATCCTTCTTCCACCAGGCACCAGCCAGAACAATCAGTGTTCCCTGAAAGTCATACTGACTACATTGTGAAGAAAGGTGTCATGAATAGTGCAGGACCCCTGATGCAAAATGGACTCCTTCTTTATATTTATTTATTTATTTTGGAGGGGGGAAGGCAGGGCAATTGGGGTTAAGTGACTTGCCCAAGGTCACACAGCTAATAAGTGTCAACTGTCTGAGGTCACATTTGAACTTTGGTCCTTCTGACTCCAGGGCCGGTGCTGTATTCACTGAGCTACCTTGCTGCCCCTAGACTCCTTCCTTCCACAGAAAAATAGTAGTCTTCAGATCACAGATAAAATCTTGCCTCTAGCTCTCAGAAGGTAAGGCTGAGCAGAACTAGATTCTTCCATATGACCTGATATTGCTGGCAGTCGTACATGAGGCTTGAAGACAAGTCTTTTAAAATCACCCTTGCTCATTCTCTTCTGGCTAGGAAGGAGAGCATATTTTCTGTGAGCAGTAGCAAATAAAAGGCTGTTCTTCTGGTAGGAAGAGGAGGTACCTGCAGTCTCTCTTTCTCCTTTTATCACTACTAAGAATTGTGAAGTCTGCATTGGCCCAAGTTCAAGTTAGGCACAACTAGACCCAAGAGAAATATCCATTGCCACACTCATTTCAAAAACAATTTTAAGTCTTATGTTATTTAGGATTATTGTTAAGTATTCTATTCTAATCATACATGGCTTTTTCCATAGCAATCTAGGTTCAAATCCCAGCTCTGCACACTATGTGATAGTGGACAAGTCACTTAACTTCTCTGGATCTAAGGTTCCTTATTTTTAAAATGACAGGATTAGATTAGATGGCCTCTAGGAACTATTAAAACTCACAATCTATGATTCCATTTACTTGATGATCCTCATTATATTTGAGCAAAAATGTGTACATTTAATTAGTGGTGTTCAGATTGCCAGATGCTCTAACTTGCCACTGGCCACAAAGATCTCTAGGTGAAAAGAGTACTGATCCATAACAGATTTGAATATGACAGTCTCACTATCAATAGTTGCTAAACCCAGTGACTATCTTGGAAAGTTACAGTCTACCTAGCAATATGTCTCTTCTCCACTCTTAATTTACTAAGTTTATAGGCCTCCTGGCAGGAAATATCCTCCCCAGTGTGTATCCACCACATACTTCATTGGTCTGTCCAGGATGGGCTCACCTACCACTACCAATGATGTATCTGCAGGGAAAATCTAATGTACAGGATAGCCTTGGTTCACAAAGGCAAGAGAGAATCTTAAACCTAGTGCACAGGCAAAACGAAGGTCTGAAGAAAAGGACGCGAATGTCAGCATAGCTTGTATGAAACCCTATCCACCTTCCCATCCCCAATCCAACCACACTTTAACAGTACTTTACCAATCCAGGAACTCCAAATCCAGGGAGGAATTCTGGGGTAAAGAACCAGGAATAACGGCCAACAATTTAGCAAGTATTGCTGAGTCAGAAATAGTAGCAGACCACCGAGACTAGCTACGAGCTGTGAATATTAGCCTCCAGAATAAAAAAGACCTGAGTTTCCAAGACACAGCTTGAATACAAACTAAGCACCAATTCTGTGGAACTCCCTACATTTTGGCTCTCCAAACTTTTTGGCAAAAACAAACAAACAAACCCACAAACCATTGGCCTTTGGAAGATCTGACTACCCTAGGTTTCCCAATCATTTCGTCCCCTGGGTTCCAGCTACACCTTACTTCAATCCTTGACCTTCTCCAGAACAGCTACCAGGCTGCCTAAACCAGAAATCATGTCCCAGTGAATTTAACTCTTTAATCCCTGGAAGGTCCCCTATGATTGCTTACCGCCTCAGTAACCTACTACATGTGTTTCACTTTAAGGCCCCATCCTCTCCTTACCAGCTACCGAACTGCCTCTGGCCCCACCTCACTCCCAACTCATAATTACCAGTTCTGAACCACAATCAAATAAACTGTCATTACTTCAAGAAGTGGTGGATCACTCTAAACCCGTGTACCCTCCCACCACCTTAGAAACATGTCAAACCAAAATATCCCTTCAATATCCCCTCATATGTGTTATTTCCCCATTACAAAGTGAGCTTAAGGGAAAAGTGTGTCTCTTTTTGAATCTCTTTTCCAAACACTTAGCATGATCTTTGGCATGTGGCAAGTTCTTAATCTTTTTTTTTCTTTCTTAAACTTTTACTTTATTTTCAAATAACAAGCATTTTTCTTCATCTCACCTACCCCACCCACTGAAAACCAAAAGGATAACAAAATCCTTCTAACAAGTATGCACAAAAGAACAATTATTAGCCACATTAGCCATGTCCAAAAATGTTTATCTCATTCTGCACCTTGAGTGTATCACCTCTTTGTTGGGAGGTAGGAATTATGTTTCATCATCAATCACTGGAATTGTGATGGGTCATTGTGTTGATCAGAGTTCTTGAGTCTGTCAAACCTTTTTTTTTTTTTTTACAGTATCATAATCAGTATATAAACTGTTTTTCAGGTTCAGCTCTCTTCATTTGGCATCCCTTTCCACCTGGGTCCTCACCTGGACTTTACCACTGACAACTAAGGGATCATTGATAACTTTGGAGAAAGAATTTTCAATTAAATGGTGAAGTTGGAAGCCAGATTGCAAAGGTCTAAGAACTGAGAAGAGAAAAAGGAGGCAGCGAGTATAGACAGCTTTTTAAAGGAGTTTTGACTGAGAAAGGGAGGAGAGATATAGGACCACAGCTTGAGAGGACAAGTAGGGTCTAGTGAGGTGTTTTTAAGGATGAGCATGTTTGAAGGCAACAGAGAAGGAAGAAACAAAAAGTGGGCAGCAGGGGCTGGAGAGAGAAAGCAAAAGACAGAGAAAGGAGGAGGTAGAGGAAGAGGGGAAAGGAAGAAGGGAGTAAGGGATAGGATGGAAAGAGAGGGAGAGGAGAGAGAAAAAGAAGATGAAAGATTGAGGCCACAATGCCTTAGAGAAGTTAGGAGGGCTTGGCCTTGGCAAAGAGAAAGGCCATCTCACATTGACTGAAATGAGGAGAAAGTTGGGGGTGATATTAAAAGCCTAGTAAATATCCAGGCAACTGGAGTTAAGTCCTACTTAGATTTAAGTCCTACCTCTGACATATATCAGATGTAGGATTTTGGAAAAGTCACTTAAGCTCTCGGTACTTTCCAGTGTCTGATTCTTTATGACTCCATTTGGGTTTTTTTTTTTGTTTGTTTGTTTGTTTTTTGCAAAGGCACTGGAGAGGTTTGCTATTTCCTTCTTTAGCTCATTTTACAGATGAAGAAACTGAGGCAAACAGGGTTAAGTGACTTGCCCAGGGTCACATAGCTAGTAAGTATCTGAGGCAAGATTTGAACTCAGGAAGATAAGCCTTCCTGACTTGAGGCCCTATCCACTGCCATACCTAACTGAATTCTAATACACATATATCAAGATAATTACTTGGCATAACTTTGAGCAGGTCATTTAACTTCTCTAGGCCTCAATTTTCTCATCTACAAAATGCAGGAGTTGAAAAAGGTAATCTCTAAAGTTCCTTCCAACAGTGATTCTGTGATCTGATGAAAAAGCCTCTCAGGAAAGAAAAATGTCAGGTAAATAAATATCAGTCATATCTCACTGGTGAACACAACTCACTCCTAAGAATAATTTGCCTTCCTAAGCAAAGGGAGAAGATAAAAGTTAATTAATATCAACTCCAATAATTTAATTACACCATACTAACTAGTGCATAACAGCTGCTTTAATTGTAGCCAGTCACCGTACAAAAGACCTGAATTTTTAAAAGAAACAACAAGTTGTAGTTAAATTGGGTTCCTAGACTTCAGAGTCTATACGGTATACAGTACCAACTAATCTAGCTCTACAAGACTTCACACCTATGTTATATCAAGACTTGTAACTGTTTAAAAGACTTCAAATACCACTTGCTCTAGAAACATCAGTCAATAAATATTTACTAAGCATCTACTATGTGCCAGGCATTGCTCTAAGGGCTGGACACATACACACACACACACACACACACACACACACACACACACACA
>JAQQSZ010013054.1:0-11856 GCA_028646595.1 Phalanger gymnotis | reverse complement strand
TATTTACCCCTGCCAGACAAATAAGTTTGAACCTTATGGAACAAGGTATTCATTGCCAAGGGTTCTACATTTTATTCAGCTTTCTGTGGCCCCCAAAATGTTAAGTTTTCTTACTTTTTTACATTTCCTTCCTTTTCTTTGGCCTAAGAAATACTTATCTGATACTATTATTACTAAGTAAAGCTGTACCTTAATAGCTAAATGCACCTAGAAAGGATTTCACATAAGAAAACTGAGAATGGAATGAATCCTTAAAGTACTACTTCTATAACAATGTTGTTTTTTTTTAAACAACAGTTGTCTGGAAAATAAAATACTCTGAAAATACTACCAGTTGGGTAGTTAGATTTATACTCATTCACTCAATCATCTCACAACCCAGTTTTTTCCCTAACTTCCAAGTCTAAGATTGCTCTGGAATATGTGAAATCTAGCTGTTATTTTTTAACATCTTAAATCCTCACCATAAATAACACTAAACAAACTCCATTTGACACCTCCACCGACACTTCTGAATTATACGACTATGAGAGAAAAATAAATTCATGTCAACAGACTTCACAGATTTCATATAAACTTCCTTCACTTTTTAATAAGAAAAGGATCTTGAGTAAAAAAAATCCTTTGAAAAATATATAATCCTCTTCAGAAGGGAATCAAATAAGCTAATAAAAATTGAAGGAAAAGTTCTCTTCAAGCAATGAAATTGTTACATACTAGTAAATGGCACTAAACTAATGAAAATTGAAAAACTACTCCTTTATTAATGAAATTATAATAAAATGTAAACATATACTGGGAAATTCAATAAAACTATTTAAACAAGATCTGTCAGCTTCCTAAGAAAGTAATGGAGATGATTCTCCATTCATTTCACTACCAAAAGTCTCCTTTCTAGCTACTCACAAGGCCATCATTCACTTTGTGTCCTTATGAACTCTCTCTAATACTGCTACTGACATGGATTCTTAATTGGTCAGTTTTCTATAAAAAAATCGGAGAAATAATTTACAGGTAATTAATCATTTTATTAATCATGAAACAAATAAATAAGAAAAGAGTTAGTGGTACTCTGGAATGCCAAAGACCACTCATGGAACCTGTTCAAGGCTGAAATGCCTTTGGAAGAATGGGTGGCAATGAATTCTGATTTTTAAAAAGGAATGAATGATTACAATGAGGTGGACCTATTCTAACGAGTGACTGGGAGTCTTGACTCTCATTATTTCATTTATTTCCAGACCACCCCCAGCCTTGAGCAATCCAGGCAAAGACTTTATTCCTAGAGTAGAACACAATGGGCAAGAATTCACCTTAAAGTCTTTGTAAGGTTCTGTAGTCTGTAACTCCAAAATTTCAACACATCAGCTGCATCCCTTGAGGAAAGAAAAATCCTGGGATGTCCCCAATATTTATTTATTTAATAATTTCTCTAAATCTGTCCATCCATTCCCTTCTCCAATATATCCTCCCATATAGCTGTGAATCTGACATCGCTAAAGCACAGATCTAACAATGTCACTGCCCTGATAGAGAACCTATTGTGTCTGAGATTAAAAGTAAAGCCTTTAGAACCCTTACAATCTAGGTTCAAATTGCCTTTACAAGCTGACCACACATCACTCATTCCTATGCACCAGTTTTCTTTCAATCAAACTACCTTAATTGCTATTACTCACTCATGGCATCCCATCTTCCATCACCCTCACTTTACAGATCCTGTTCCCTTTGCCTAGAATGCTCTGCTCTCCCTATGGGTAAGGAGGGAATGACTTCTAAAGAGAGTTCAGATTCTCCATGGAAGAGACAGCACTTGCTAGGTAATTAAGAAATAAAAGAATGGAAGGAGGATTCTGGGAAGATGGCAGAGTAGGTCAAAAATTCCCAGTTATCCAGATTTCCTCCACAAGAGCAAATAGTGCCAGAGAGGATGTAGAGAAATAAAAATGCTTAAGATTTGGGGCAGAAGAGTGGTCCTCCTGGAAAAAAAATCAGAGGTAGCCTGGGGCCCCAGCTATAGGAATTTTCACCTCCCAGACAGTGTCAGGAGTGGTACATGTGATGAGGGAATCTTGAGAGAAGCTCTACCAAGGAGACACTAGGCACAACTGTGCAGAGTATAAAGGTCTTTGAAATTCAAAAATAAGCATAAGGTTAATGGGATAGGAAGTGGGGACAAGATAAGGGAGGATTTTTAGAGGAAAGTCTACTTTCTACTACATCAGATCTGAGTTGAAGAGCATATATGTTTAGAAAGGAATAACAATCTTCTAAATTTATAAAGAAATAAGAGGGTGAGGAATAGGATATGGGAGGTTTTATAGAAGGATGTCTAGATTAACAGGAAGGGGATGAGTGAATAATTTATGTATTTAGAAAGCGGTAATTGTCTTCTAAATTCAGAGAGAAACAAGAGGGTAAGGAGAAAAGGTTTGGCAAAGAAGATAAGGTGGGGGGGGTGTTAATAGGAGGGCAAGGTCACAGGAAGAAGTAAAGTAGACAAGTCAGGAGGGGCCAGAAATAATTAACATAAAATACAGATCAGGAGTCAAGTCTACTAGGTGAAAAAAAAAAGCCGGGTAGTAATCACGATCTTAGACAAAACTGAGAGCTAAAATAGATTTAATCAAAAGAGTAAAGTTGGGAAACTAGATTATATGTCAATCTTATTAATCAATATTGTTTTAAAGACTATCTAAAATGCCTAGACAACATAAGGTAAGAATATTGCTGTGGTATAGGAAATGGGGTACGTGGACTTATAAAACAGAGGACTTCAACCTATGAATGAAAATGTTCTCTATCCTCAGAGAAACACGTCCAACAAGTATATTATGGCCTTACATAGAAGAATGTGTATTTTTTGATATAGGAGAATAATTATAAATATCCGAGTATATACTTATGTGTATGTAAGTGTATCTATGTATGTATATTTGTATTCATTTTTGTGTGTATGTGAATATCCATACTTAATTCTTAGGTTAGGGGAAGGTGAAAAAAATAGAACACAGTAAAAAGTACACAGCAGAGAACAAAAGAAAACTTACAAAGAAGCAAAGAAAAGATGGGACAGCTCTGAATGCAATCTGTAGTATTTACTATATAGGTTTCCTTGAAAGGGAAATTTATTGCGGTAAGTTTTGCATTGTCTTTTATGTTCTGTTGTGCATACACAATGCTTTCTTATTCTGTATTTAAGTTTATAATGTTTCCTTTTTTATTGTGCATTTCTGTTTAAAATGAACTTAGATTTTATGAAAAAGAAAAGAAATTAAAGTTTGTCATGAGGCAAGGAATACGCTGCAGGCGTTCAGTTTGTTCTCTTTAGAAGATAAACATTGAATAAGGAAGATAACATGGAATAAGGCTATAAAGACAAGCTGGAGCCTAACTAGGCTAGGAGACATTTATATTTTATCCTATAGCAAAGAATCTGATAAAGATTTCAGGGTAGTGGTCTAACATGTTTACTAATTGATTTTGAAGATTAAATCAACAAGCCATTAAACACCAAGAAATTTGCTAGGTGAAAGGGATACAGAGAATACAGAAAAAAGCACCTATTTCCAAGAAACGTTCTACAAGAGGAATGTTTACTCATTAGTATGCATAAGCATATATGCTACTAAATTGCATACAGAATAAATAGGAAGGAATAAATAGGGGGTGGTTCAGTAAATACAAGAAACATTCTACAAAGGGAATGTTCACTCATTAGTATACATAAGCATAAATGCGATTAAATTACATACAGTATAAATAGGGTGTGGATCAGTAGATAGGGCGCAAGTCAACAACCACTTTGCCTTAATACATTTGAGAAGGAAATGGAAATTACTCACAGTATTTTTGTTGAGAAAACCTCATTGATAGTAGGTTCCCTGGGGTAACATAGAGTCAGACACAACTGAACGCCACCACAAAATAAATATAAAATTCATAAAAGGTGGTCGGGGAAAGTCACTAGCACTCAGGAGTAATTGTGAAAGGTTTCATGTACAACAGTATGTTTGGATTGCATCTTGAAAGAAGAAGGGTATTCTAGGAGACTGAAGAGTTAATGCATTAGGAACTGAACAAAGAAAAAGCAAATTTAGCTGGATCAAGAGAGCACAAGAAGGAGAATAATGTATGATGAAGCTATAAAGATAAGCTGGGGCCAGGTACATAGGGCATTTAAAAGTTAAAATGGTGTTAATGACCTGAAAGAACTCTGAAAGTTATAGGAATGAGAAGAATGCGTTTACTGAGTTATTTCAATAAAAAAAAAAGGAAACAGGATGGAATAATATAGAGATAGAATAAGAAGAGGTTAGGGTCCATTCACAGTTTGATATCCAGGAAGTGGAATATTTATGATTAAAGGTGAACTCCACAGTGAGATCAACCCCATATGTGTTTGAGGTGAAAAGGAGTAGACGATGAAACTGAACCTCGGGAACCAGGAGGCTGGGTTATTTAAGGAAGCACCAACCTGAATGCTGAAATCCAATAAAATAAGGGCATGGGAAGAAGTTATGGAAGAGAAAGATAATGAGCCAGGTGCTGAACTCCTAGAGAAAGAAAATTACCTTGGGACAGGTAGAAAGCTCCATAATCTGTATGGGATGAAAGCTTTTTTGAAAAATTAATTTCTTAAAAGAAAACGCGGAATTATGGCAGTAAAGTGACTAGAAGTGACAAGAGCAAAAAGTATTTCATCATGTAAGATACAGTTGAGGAAGATCAGGAGGAAGTAACAGGAGGTAGAGGATGAGAATAGTTTACGTTCTTCAATTTGCAGTCATCAAGATAGCAGTAGGGGACAGATGATGTGGAGTGGTCACAGTAAATGAAGTCCTGAAAGTGGTTAAGTTCAACAAATGAGAATGGGAAAAGTAAAAAAGAAACAGAAAAACAAAACAAGAAGAATCTGAGAGGTAGAAGTAGACAAAATAAGGAAGTCATGTCAAGGAAAATGAAAGAGAAAACAATAACAGGAAAATTAGGAGCGATGGCCTAACAGTGTCAAATGATAAGGTCTGAGAAGAGTATGAGTTCTGCAAAGGAAAAGCCAAAGAACCTATACTACAGTTCAGGGAGCTAAAGACTGTGAGTAGTAATGCATTCAAGTTAGCAAATTCAGGCTATCCCTTCCTAGAAAACTGGCACTCAAATAGGAGAGTAACTGAATGACAGTCTGATGGTCAAAGAGGTTAACAGGAAGAGAGGTTTGGGGGAGTTTTGGTTAGTTTTTAGTATAAGACTGAGACAATATGGCACTAGATTTAAAGGGATAAAGACCTCCTTTTGAATTCTACTTCAGACTTCTCAATAGCTATACATTCCTAGGCAAGCTACCTAGATTCTAAGGGACTCGGTCTACAAAACAGGTATAGCAATAGCACCTTCTTCCTAGGCTTATTATAAGATAAAAATGATAAATTTAAAGCATTTAGAACTGTGCCTGTCACATGGTGAGTGCTATATATTTTTGTTGATGACATGAAGATCTAATCAGCTAATATATGTAAAGCACTTTGAAATATTAAAGTAGTATGTAAATGTTGGCTATTATTTATAGACATCTCAGAAGGACACAGCAGATAGAGAAAATCTAAAGCTAAGAGAGAAACAGTGGCAAGCTCACTAAAAATATGTAAAGGCACCCAGCATTAGAGCACAATGGAAAGCATTAGCCTGGAAAGGAGAAAAGCTAATCTGCCTTCTCAGACAGAAGGAAAGGAATGAATGAAAAAGCATTTGTGCAAAAATTCAATGTCAAAACTCAAATGTAACCAGATCACTTTGTGTCTGATTCTTTATGACCCATTTGCTGTTTTCTTGGCAGAGCTACTGGAGTGATTCGCCATTTCTTTCTCCAGCTCTTTTTACAGGAGAGGAAACTAAACCCATCACACAGCTAAGAAGTGTCTGAGGCCAGATAAGAACCTAAGTCTTTCAAACTCCAAGATCAGTGCTCTATCCACTGTCCCACATAGCTGCCCCTCATATTGATTTACAAAACTACAAATTTACATTATCTATGTTCTATTGTATTTTTATCTTGCTACATTATTCCCAATTAATTTTAATCCGGTTTAGGCCACACTCAGGAGTTTTGCAAGTCACATGTAGCCTAGTTGGCCACGAGTGACACTTCTGGTATAAATAAAGCACCATACTAAAAACTAGGGATACAAATTTAAAAAGCAATACAATTCAAGCACTTAAGAAGATCCTATTATAAAAGAGAGTTTCCCAAAAAGGTTTCGGGTAAAATTTGAATACACAGACCCAGTGGAGCTTAATGTTCAACAGCAAAGTAGATGGTAATGTGTTCTTTAGTGTCATTTCCATTGACCAAAATCCTATCCAGGAGAGAGAAAAGACAAAGGTACAAAAGAAAGGAGTTTGTGTTAAGATGATCTCAAACTTCTTAATAAAGAATCCAGTTTAGTAGCCAGCTAAGAGACATCAGGCGTGCCAAATTATAAGGCAATTGATTTCGATAGCACAAATAGGAACATCTGCTCACAAACTTTAGTATTAGGAACTACCAGTAAAATTTCCATCTCACCCGTCTCTCAACAACTCGAATACTCCTGCTTAAATCCCTTTGTTATCAGATGATGAGATGACCCTTCTCCTTGTCTCAGGTTTTTTTCCTTAGGATAGAAACAACCTTAGGATATTTTTAGGTAGAGGGGAGGGAGCCAAATGAAGGAGGGATTAAAGAGTTATTGACTAAGCAAAAAAGGTCCCAGAGGAGATATGAGTTATGGGATTTAGAGCACCAACCAAAAGGTAAACTGTATAGGGGGTTTAAAAAAAATGGGAAGATGAATCCTGTCTTCAAAGCACTCACAATGTAATTCAAGAGATAAAACAAATTCTTGTGAAATATCAGATTTTACTAACCCATTTTATCTTGGCTTTATCCATGTAATTAATGTTTACGGATTGACTATCTACTACAAAGTAAAGAGAAGAAAATGTTTCCCTTACCTCTGTGAGTGAGGCTCGAGGCTCTCCATGTAGGGATTCATCTAAACTGGTAAGGGCTGTTGCTAAGAAAGCTGAAACAAAGGTCAGGCTTCTCTAATTTCATTCCATAAGCCTAAATAACAAAAATAATGGCAAAAGAGAACTCATATTCAACTGGTTAATCAAAACCTGTATCATTTGCTCCAGACTTTCATTTTGGCCCCTCAAACAAATTGAAGCAAATTATTCTATATAATTGTTTTTGTAAGATGCTAAGTCTGAATGCTCCTACATTACACATCACAAATAAAATTTTTCCCCTACTTTTCAATGAAGCTAGGGCACTTATGCCTTTCTTATTTTATAACGTTTTCACAGTGCAGAATATTAAGACTTTGGGGAAAATTATTCTAAGGTTACCTTCTGATTGATGGGATGTTAAAGTTTTGTTCAAGGATAAAAAAAAGACACCCACTTTTTAAACATACAGTTTCTTGAAAAAAATTTGGAAAAAACACCTTTTCCTATAAAAAAATACAACCTAATTTTTTTTGTTTGCACAAGTGGCTGTTTCATTACAAAATCAAAAGCCTCGCTGAAACCGTCATACTATTTACCATTTGCTCTTGGAACATTCAACTATTACTGTGTGGTAGAAGAAACAAACTTGTACCATAAAAATGATATGCAAAAGTAAATGAGCAGAAGCAGGACAATTCATAACACTACAACACTGTAAAGACTGTAAACTTTGAATGACTTAGGAAATCTAATCACCAAGAAGCACAATTACAGAGGCCTCATGAAGAAATGCTATCCACCTCCAGATAAGGAAGTAAAGATTAAAGCTAATGGAATTTTTTTGTCTTATTTGGACTTTTTTTCTGGACATTAACATGGTGGGAATTTGTTTTGCTTGCTTATACATGTTAATGACCAGTTTCATTTTTCTTGCTTTCTTGCCAGGGCAGATATGTAAATAAATCAAAAAAATTCAGAGCTGAAAATTGAATAAAATTGAATTTTAAAAAACCATATAACAAGTTAAACACAGTACAACACTCTGCTCTAAAAACTCACAAAGCTGCTGTTATTACTCTTCACCTGCCACATTAAGTAGCTGGTGCCATAGTGGATAGAGTGCTGGGCCCAGAGTCAGAAAGTTCATATAAAACCTCACACACTTTCTAGCTGTGTCACTTAACTTTTGCTTACCTCAGTTTCCTCATGTGCAAAATGGGGGTAATACCTACCTCATATTGTTGTTGTGAAGATCAAATGATAAAGTTTATTGTTTTTTAAAAAGCAGTTCAGCACACAGTAGGTGCCACATAAATGCGTTGTTTTTTTTTCCCTTCCCTTTCATCTAAGTAGATGACAGGGCTTATCTAATTTACAATAACAATTCCCATTTTACAGATTACACAATAACTCTTGAGTAACAGGCCTTGAATTCAGGTATGTCTTCCAACTGCAATATTATGACCCTGGAATCCACCTTTGTTAGGATGACAAGAGTTTCACCTGATAATCTCTTAAGACAACACTTATGAAATATGGCTTTTTACTAGCATGTCCATTCCTATCCTCAGTTATGATGGAACTGGAGGGAGAAGAATTTGCCAGCACATAAAATCAGCTAACTGGTCAAAAATGAAGCATTTAATTCATTATTGCCAGTAATATGACAGAAAGAAAAAAATTTACTTCACAAGACAGTAAGATGTAAATTGGGGAAAAAATTCTTTCCTATTGCTCTTTGAAATCATCCATCTGATTCTGCACTAACTGGTCAAAATAACCCAGAAATACAAAATATGAAGAGATAAGAGGAATCTGGAATGGAAAGAAGTACAAGGCCATGGGGAAGATGTACTGAGGCTTCCAGATCATAGTTATGCAGTCCAAGAATTCTCTGAAAAAAATGTAACTGAAAACTGGCTATAAATGCTTAATCAATAATGCTGAACTAACTTTTGTGCACTCTTCCTAACTCAAAATTTTATTTGAGATAAAGTTGGTCAGGTTCATCTTTCAATGCATACTCCAATTACTTTGAGGATTTTCCATGAAAATCAGATTTGCTCAGAAAAGAATTTTCATGACCATTTCGACATATATAAAAGATAGCTCTATTTCTAAGAATATTTAGTCTTTGCATTCATGAAAAATGCCACATGAAATAAGGTCAGGCTGTCCACTGCCTGCTTTTTCTAAATAACCCTGGCTGTCTCTTCCAGGACATCTTTCAACTTTCTCACATCTTTTAAGAGAGCTACAGAAATGGGAAAGAGAATTCAAAAACATAATCCAACTTGATCTGCTGTAAAAAAAATACACGATGGCTCAAAAGTCAAAAAAGAAGTTTTTAAAAACACTATATCTTAAACTTATACTAAGATTTCTGGGACTTTGTATAAACTTCATTCAAGAATGGGAGTGAATTTTTTTTTTGCTTTTTTTTAGAAGGGTAATTGGGGTTAAGCGACTTGCCCAAGGTTACACAGCTAGTACATGTGTCAAGTGTCTGAGGCCGGGTTTGAACTCAGGTCTTCCTGACTCCAGGGCTGGTGCTCTACTCACTGAGTCACCTAGCTGCCCCTAGGGAGTGAATTTTTAAAGACCAGTTTACCTGATAAATAAAAAAAAATCTGTAAAATCAGTATAACTTTAGGTAGGTAATTTAGGTTACTATTACATCAGGACAGGAAACATTTTAGAATTAAACAGATTTAATCCTAATTAAAAATCAGAGTCTCAGATTTCCATACAATGTAAAATAAAAAAAATAAGTTTATTTACAACTACTAAAAGAAAAAATTTATCTGTGGCCATTTGCTGGATATATTAGGGGAGAGCATCAATGAGGTGAAATGAGTATTTCACAAATGGTATTTTTAAAATCACAAGTGTAATACAAAAAGAAACTGGCTAAAAATGCCATGTGATCCCACCATATCATACCATAACACTGAGCAATTGGTTCTTTTAAAAAATAAATTGAAATGAGGATCAAATTGCTCTATTCCCATTGTTTAACACAAAAACAAGGCTTTGCGTATTGGATTTTCAAAATAAAAATGAAGAGCGCTAATACCTCTTAAATGGTGATCATTTTATGAAGCATTTCTACATCATTATTGTGTGCAAGTTATTAAAATACAATTAGAAGCAAGACATCTTATAGTAAATAAAAATAAACAGCATAGCAATTATTAAAATAACAAATCTGTGGACCAAAGCTACATGATCAAAAGTCTTCATTAATCATTACTTCATAAAATGGCTTACAAAAATGTTAATTCTACTGATAATGTACCACCAACATGTAAAGAAAGCTTACAGTCTGCATTTGAGGAGCACATGCTCTGCTAACTGTGTAGAGAAGAGTTCATGGACACCTTGGTAATTCTGGCCAGTCATTTTCATGAGCTCCAATGGGGAAAGGCACAAGAAATCCTATAGAAATATGCAAAAAAAGTTAAAATCAACATGAATTATTACAATGGAGGTTGGAATTTTATGGAAAGCATCTGACTTTGAGTGTGCCTATATACATTCTATGTTGACTGACAAGATAACAGTCCAGATTTATCCTTCACAGCAGTATTAACTTTATGAACAAATCTTCTGATATAACAAAAAACATGGTGCCTGATTCTTGTCTTTTGGCCAGCCATCTAACACATTTAAAGAATTAGAAGGAAAGCAGGTAATTAGGAAAAAAATGTTCTGATAAAGAAAATTTTTCTTATAAAGGTTTAATATTGAAGCTTTGTAGAGAACTCTTACAAATATATAGTAATAAGAGCCATTTCCCAATAGGTGAATGGTCCAAGGACGTTAAAAAGCAGTTCGCAATTGAAATCTAAATGATCAAAAAACATATTATAAAAAAACACTTCAAATCACTAAAGAGGAATGCAAATTAAAATAACTCTGAGGTTCCATCTTATATCTAATTGGTTAACAAAGACAGCAAACCAAAAAAATTTGCCAGAGCCCATGCGGAAACCAATTTGGAACTCTTCTTCAATAGTCATTAAACATTAAACATACTTTGATCCAACAATACCTATACTAGGCATATATTCCAAAGAGATAAAAAAAGATGAGGAAAGAACATCTCTGAAGATATTTATAGTGCTTTATATATTTATAGTACTTTGTTCTTTCAAAAGACCTAAAAACTAAACAGATGCCTATAATTTGAGGAATTGCAGAACAAAGGATGGTCTCTAAATGCAATGGAACATTATGGCACTATGAAAAATAATGAAAGACACTTAATTCAGGAGAAACCTAGAAAGCATTGCAGTAACTTATATAGTTAATAAGACAGAACTAAAACTATTTATACAATAACATTGTAAGTAAAAGTTACCTTTTTTGGAGATATAAATACAGATACTGGCAAATACTGCCAAAGCCAGATCCCCCTTTCTTTTTTTTAAATTTTTTTTATTTAATGTGTTTAGTTTTCAGCATTGATTTTCACAAGAGTTTGAATTACAAATTTTCTCTCCATCTCTACCCCACCCCACTCCAAGATGGCGTATATTCTGGTTGCCCTGTTCCCCAGTCAGCCCTCCCTTCTGCCAACCCACACCCCTTCCATACCCTTTTCCCTTCCTTTCTTGTAGGGCAAGATAAATTTCTACGCCCCATTGTCTGTGTATTTTATTTTCTAGTTGCATGAAAAATTTTTTCTTTTGTTTTTGAACATCTATTTTTTAAAACCTTGAGTTCCAAAGTCTCTCCCCTCTTCCCTTCCCACCCACCCTCCCTAAGAAGTCAAGCAATTCAACATGGGCCACATGCATATCGTTATGTATAACCCTTCCACAATACTCATGTTGCGAAAGACTAATTATATTTTTCTTCTTC
>JAQQSZ010013053.1:0-11856 GCA_028646595.1 Phalanger gymnotis | reverse complement strand
CTTCCCTCTGGCACTTTGTGGGTTCTGCAGCTCTAAAATTGGTTCAGAGCCATTGTTTTATAGGTTTTTGGAGGAACTTGGTGGGGAGCTCACGCCAGTCACTGCTTCCCAGCCGCCATCTTGGCTCCGCCCCCCCCATCTGATTGATCTTTAGTTGTGACTAACATATCTAGCTTTAAAAAAGCCATGAGCAATGCTCCCAGCCCAACATCAGGTCTTTATTTTTTGGACCTCTATGTCTGAGTGAAGATCAAAACCTCCTATTACAAATATTCAAACTCAGGATTCCACGCTCTTGCATTCGCTCAAGATCTTCTCTGGCTTGAACCTGAACACGAAATAGGGAGAGAACGCAAGGGTATTGCTCTGCGCTCATTCAGCTCAAATACTTGCCTTTTTAATGTATGTATGACACTTTGGTGTCACAGGCCACCATAAGCATCGATATCCCTATATTTAGCTGGCTCACAAGCTAGCTACGGAACATAGGACTATAGTTTTTAGAGTTGAAAGGGATCCAAAAAGTTATCCAATCCAACTGCTTTACTTTATAGATGAAGAAATTCAAGTTAGTGGTAGGTTAAGTGGTTTGCCCAAAGTTATAACGTACTAAGTGGTATGGGCAAGATTTTGACTCTGCCCTTCTGATTTCAGAGATTGTGCTCTTTACCCTGAGCAGCCATGGTAGAGAACAGATTTAGGCTTACAAATAGAGTGGCCCAAAGGTGGAAATGTCTTAAACAGGAAGTCATGAGCTCCCCAATCCTGGAGCTCTTCTAAAAAAGGATGGATAATCTCTTGTTAGGGATGTCATAAAGGAAATTCCTGTTCGGAGACGTAAACTTTTTGGTCCCTTCCACCTTGGAGATTCCATCAAACTCTGAAACTCTGTTCACTTATAAGCCTGATTCTGCTCAAACACATTTGCATATCCCCTTGGCCATGAATATCTTTCCCTGTTCTATATTGCAATTATGGTTACTGCTACTCTATTGATGCCTTGGGATCTACTGAGGGTGGGAAGGTTGGTTTGGGAATTTGTTTTTCAGGAACTGAGAACCCAGGAGACCTCTTAGAAGGCTTCCTTGCTCTGGATTCCTAAGCAGTGAGAATCATTATCCCATTCTTCAAGCTGGTCATAAAGCTTTCAAGACCTGATAATGACTAATTCTTACTACTTCCTATTTCCAAAGATGGCCACAGCCTTTATACATTGGCTAGAGCAAACATGCACACAATAAAAGGCATGGATTCCAAGGAAACCCAAGGTAAGAAATGAAAAAACATTTCTGCTGTAAAGCCTTTGAGAAACAGGTGATGAGGCTAATTCTGAGGCCTCTGGGTCATGTGGTGCTAGAGTTCTGGGCTTGGAGTCTGGAAGTCCTGAGTTCAATTTGGCTTCAGATGTTCACTAGCTCTGTGATCCTAGGCATGGGTAGAGGGAGTTTCCTCTTTAGGAGCTCAATAAACTAATGAAATTAAAAGGCTGAAACATTTTTCCCTAAAGAGGGGATGAGAAAACACATCTTTCTCCCTTCTTTTCAGAGGTGAAGGAACTCCTGGAATGGAAAATTGCTGGTACCATTGGAATCAGTTCCTCGGTTGGTTAGTTTTCCTGAACCGGCTTTTTTCTCTTTTTTTTTTTCTGACTGTTACGAGTGACAGCTCTTCAGGTAATGGAGGAAGAGCAACACATTGGAAATCAAGGTGGTAGAAAAACAGAAGTGACCAATGAAGATACTTTAAAATAAAAGGGTTGCCCACTCCTTCTTCTCCAAATCATTTTAATCTATTCACATGATTCTAGACTGTTCAACTATTGTTTGTTGTTGGTATTGTTCTAGAATATGTCGCTTAACATTTTTTTTGCTATTCCTTTGTATCACCTGCACATGTGACAAGTATTCACCTATACTTTTACAAATGAAATTGATTAAAAAAGGATAAATAACAAAGACTTGGGGTAGATCCCACAGCAATCTATTAGGGACATCTTTCTACGTCTAATATTGGTCTGCTGGTCTAATACTGACCATTATTGAATATATTTCTCTTCCCTTTTCATTTTAAAGTCCTCAATTAGATAAGCAAGACTCTAGGCAAAACAATGTGTTTATTTTTCCACCAGCCCTCCACCCCTTGCCAACAGATCACCATTGCTTTCTATGGCTTAGGTGGTGGCAGAAGTAGAAATACCATTAGTGGACACATTTTTAGTTTGCTCTTCACTTCTCTGATCTGTTCTCTTCTGGATGACCTAGCTTAACTGGCAGTAGTGATGAAAATGTCCCCTATGTCCCTAAAGTCTTCAGGTTTTCTTGCCTAGAGCCTCATAATTCGTAGTAATGCTTTCTAACTTC
Source organism: Phalanger gymnotis (assembly GCA_028646595.1). NCBI lineage: Eukaryota > Metazoa > Chordata > Mammalia > Diprotodontia > Phalangeridae > Phalanger > Phalanger gymnotis. The sequence goes on along the minus strand of JAQQSZ010013053.1, from coordinate 9,496 downwards.
CTTTTGCTGCTATCATATGTCTTCTCATAAATCAACAGAAAGTGGTGGTGGTCGTCATCAGATGTGACAGCTCTGGGGACATTTCCTGTCACTTCCTGGATCCATGACGTTGGAAGGCAGTGGATGTCTTGGTTTTGTTTACCTGACTGAGTGTAGTCTCTGATCCCCAATACTTGGCTCTTCTTCCTTTGACTCAAAGGCGATTTTATTTTACAGCAACCATGGTGATCTTCAAGGAGTCCCTCATTCCACAGATCAAGAAACTAAAGCCCAGAGAGGTGAAGTGTGTAACCAGAAGAGGTGAGATGGGAATAAGCACATCACAACTAGAATAGAAAACAACCCCCACAACCCTTTCTCCTTCTAACTCTTGGAACTTGGTATAAGCTGCTCCAAGTTTCCCAGACAACAAATGGGAATTAATGGGTAATATGGCCCAATTACAAGGGGACAAAATGCTACAGCTTGCCCTGGGACTCCAGACTGAAAAACAATGATTTCTGCTTGGCCCACACCATTGGAGCTCTTTCATCTGACTTCATATTATAGGTTACAGATGTTTGAGACAATGTGGAGGTGATGTTGAGGGCCAATTCTCAGCAAACTTGTGAAGCAGGAAATTTATGTTCAGGGTTCCTCTCCTTCCTATTTTTATGCCTCTTTCCTCTGTATTTCAGGGTGCTGGTTTCCTCATTTCTAAAAAAAGGGAGTGGGATTGGCTGACCCCACTCTTGTCCCTTAGTAGATATCATGAGCTGCATGGCCAAAACAGTTCTTGCCTTGGTTGCATTCCTGAAGGCTCCTCTGTGCTAGCTCTTCCTGGGCTAGGAGAGCAGACCCACAAAGGCAACCTTCTCAGCTTGGGAGAAATTGTCACAGCTTGTGGCCCTCAGCATGTTGACAAAGTCACATAAAAGAAGGCCAGAAGAGCAAACAGGCACACTACTGACATCCTGGGATCATGAGTGAGTAGTTACTTAAATGTGCCAATCAACCAACAATAAATTATCAAGCACTCACTCTACTCCAGGCTGGGCTAAGGGTGTTAGGAGGACAAAGACAAAAGGAGAGAGAGCCCTGTGTTCCAGGAGCTTAGGATCAGAGAGTTAGAGGGAGTCTTGGAGCTCCTCCCACCAGCCCTTTGTTTTGTAGAAGAGGAAGCAGATGGAAAAATGACCTGCCTCCTGTCACACAGGTGGGATTTATGGCACTGCCCAAGGTCCTGGAGTGAAAGCCATGATTGGTGGGTACCTACCTCATCAGTGACATGCATGCATGTGTGTATAAATAGCATGTGTCACAATGTGCAAATAGAGGGGAAAAAACTAAGCCAACATTCTCACACTGTCTTAGAGCCAAATTCCAAAGAGAGTGCGATGCTTCCTCTGGAGCCTCTGAGACTCTTTTTAGGGGAAAGACTCATCTGACAGCAGAAACTGACCAATGTGATTTCACTTCTCAGCAGCTGGGAACCTTTTTTCCTGGTCTGTATGGAAATTGAGGTCACATCTAAGAAAAGCCAAAGTCCTATGGGGGAGGGGGAATGCATTAAAAATCAATATTTATTATTGGAAGGATTGTGATATGAGCAGAGAGGAAAGGAGAGAAGGGAGAAGCCTAAGGGAGAGAGGAAAGGAGGAGAAATGCAGAGGAAGAAGGGAGAAGAGGAAGAGAAGGATGAAGAGGAGGGGAAGAGGGGGAAGAGGAGAAAGAGGAGGAGAACTAAGAAAAGGAGGAATAGAAGAAAGAAGAGGAAAAGAGGGAAGAAGAGGAAGAAGAGGAGGAGGAAGAGGAAAAGGAGGAGATGGTAATGATGATGATGAGGAGGAGGAGGAGGAGAAGGATGCTAGGAGAAGAGGGTGGGGGAAAGAGAATGGACAGATTGGGGACTGGGAAGAAGGGGGAGACTAGAGAGGAGGAAGGACGAAGGCACATCGATAAGCTGGAGATCTACAGGAGGTTGGCAAAGGACCTTGAGCTCACGCTGTATGATTGGTTGATGGAAAGGGAAAAGTTAATAAGAATAAGAATAATATTTACATAATAATGACATTTAGGTGGTGCAAATCACTTTAATAACTGTACCTTATCTAATTAGATCCTCACAACAACCCTGCCTGGGAGGCCCTGTTATTATTGCCATCTCATAGGTGAAACGAAGATGAAACCTCAGAAAGGTTAAGTGTTTTCCCAGCATCCCACAGCTAGCGAGGGTCAGAGGCAGGATTCGTCTTCGGCTCCTTCCTCCTTCTGATTTTTTTTTTAAGAACCTTCGTGTTTTTATTGTTAGGATCCGGGTTACTTGAGAGGGATGAAACGTGAGGAACGGGTGGCTCCGATACCCGGCCGGCCGTTTCACAGGCTTGTAGGTGATAGAGAATTCACCCAGGTAGTGGCCGATCATCTCGGGCTTAATTTCTACCTGATCGAAGGTCTTGCCGTTACAGACGCCCACCATACTGCCACCATCTCGGGCAGGATGATCGTGTCTCGCAGGGGTGTCTTCGCTACCTCTGGCTTTTCCGTGGGGGGCGCCTCCTTCTTGGCCTTCCTCAGACGCTTCAGGAGGGAATGCTGTTTGCGGCGCGCCGACGCTGCCGAGCGCTGTGCTACTGCATGAGCTGTCCGTGGGACATGTCCAGCAGCTGATCCAAGTCCACGCCATGGAAGGTGCGCTTCTTCTTCTGCTCCACTTCTGCCATCTTGTCTGCCGTCAGGAAGAGACCGCTCCCCCTCCTTCTGATTTGCGTTGGTACAAAGAGTTTCCTACGCAGAAGACACTGGTCTAGGAGGTGGTGCCGCCCAGTGGTCAGGGCTTTGGGGAGGAGGACCTAGGCTCCCCTCCCTCCACAGACTCTTACAAGCTGTGTGACCCTCACCGTGACCTCTGTTTCCTTAACTGCCAAAACAGGGGATGTTGGTTGGACTCCATGGAGACGAAGGGCTCCTCCAGATCTAAAACTATGGCCCTAGGACTACGAGGCAAGTGCTCTAAACGCTCTCTAAAGCCACCTCTCTCCAGGAGCGACTGACCGCAGGATGATGTGGTTCAGTAGGTAGAGACTGCGGACGCCGAGGGACGAAGACCGGAGTTTGAATCCAGCCTCAGGTACTTCTGGAGCAAGTCACTTAATCTGTTTGCCTCGGCTTCCTCAGCTGTAAAATGTGGATAACGCCAACAGCACCTGTCTCTCAGCGTCCTTGTGAAGGTCGAGCGAGATGATAAAAAGTGCTTAGCTTGGTGCCTGGCACACAGTAGGTGCCACATAAATATTTATTCCCTTTCCCGAGAAGAAAGAGGCTTTGGGTGGGATGGGGTGGGGTAGCAGAGCATGGGTGGAGGAGGTGGCATCCCAATGAGTTTGCTTTGAGACGTGTGGATTCCCAGCTGGCCTTCTATCACAGGGTCGTTCTGAGTATGGGATGGAGTAATTGTAGACTGAGTAGTCCTTTAAGATTTCCAGCGCCCCTGACAATAAATCGGAGATGTGGGTGACAGTTTCAGGCACTATCAGTAGGTGAGAGATTCATGCATTATTCTTTTTCCCATTTTATGGATGGGGAAATGGAGGCTTAGTGGCTTTCCCAAGGTTGCACAACTCTAGTGTCAGAGCTGGCTGGTCCCTCTTCAGGCCAGATATGAACATGTTCTGTGAGCTGGGAGGCACCATCTTCCTCCTCATCCTCCTCCTCCTCATTATCATTGAACTCCCTGACCAAAGGTTACCAGAGAGTTCGTTCATACCCACACCATGATTTACCATAAAAATGGAGACTCTCTCAGGGGCTGACCTTGTGCCAGGCCCCTCTCCATGAGGATTGTTTCCATTGTGATTGCCCCCATTTGGGGTGTCTCTGTGTGCTCACGAAGCCAGGGGCATGGAGCGAGGATGGCTGATATTCAGTCGTTGCAGTCACTGCCTTTCGGATTGTTCCAAGTCTGCAGTCCCGTCTTTGGGATGGTCCCACTGGATCCATTCCCAGAAGCCCCCAGAGCCAAAGCATTTGCTTCTCATCTCTCAACCTGCCACACCTCTCAACCCACAGTTTAAGAAATGCTGACCTAAGGAATATGTTCTATTATGATTACTCTTCGTCTCTGAGAGGGAATCTCAATCCAGAGAAAGCTGAGCCAAGAACGTGGAACCATTTACATTGTGGGCATCTGCTCTGCACTGAGCAGCCTGTTAACTGGGGACCTCTAGGTGGGCCTGGGGATAAGTTTCTCTGCTTTTCAGTGCAAAGGATTCTGAGCCCTCCAGTAGAAGAGGAAAAGATGAGAGGCAGGCCGGGGTGATTCTTCAGCCCCATTCAAGGGGAAACTTTCTGTGATGGTTTGTTTTGTGGGCGATGGAGCTTAAAACTTCCTGCTGTATCTGCAGTGACAGTGCTGCCCAAACAGGGGCTTCTGATGTCAAGATGCTGAGGAACTGTTGGTGCCAGGCTTCAGTCTGGGGACAGAGTCTGAAAAAAACTGGGTTCCTCAGCTCCTCCTTGAATAGAGATGGTTATGGAAATGGAGAGAAGGCTGAATATGGAGTTAGAGGCTCCAGAGGTGGGGTTAGCTTCTAGCTCTGTCTCTTACAGTCTATCAAGTGAGGTTACTGAATCTTCATGGTTATTTTATACAGCTACTAGCATCAATAAGATTGGGCAACTGACAAGACATGGGAGGTGAGAGGTCCATCTCTCACCTCCACACATTTGTACTGGCTGCCCCTGTGCCTTCAACACTCTTTCTTCCCTTCTACTCCTTTGAACCCCTAGCTCCCTTCAAAGCTCATCTCTGGTACCGTATTCCACAAAAGGCCTTTCCTAACCCCCAGACCCCAGAAGTTTTGAATGGCTCCCAAAATTATTTTTGCATTTAATTTATATTAACTATCTGGGAATGAATTATTTCTTTACAACAGAATGGAAACTCCTTGAGGGCAGAGACTGTTCAATATTTTTGTGTTTGTAACCAGTTTGTCACAAAGCACGTGGCACATAATAGGAGCTTAATAAATGCTTGTTGAATTGAAAATGGAATGCAGTAACAGCAACATTGTGCAATGATTAACTATGAAAGACTTAGTTCTTCTCAGCAATACAAGAATCTGAGACAATTCCAAAGGACTCGTGATGGAAAATGCTGCCCACTTCCAGAGAAAGAACTATGGCGTCTGAATGCAGATCAAAGCCGACTCTTTTCATTTTGTTTTGGTTTTTCTTTCTCGTGGTTTTTCCCTTTTGTTCTGACTCTTCTTTCACAACATGATGAATGTGGAAATGTTTAATACGATTGTACATATATGGCCTACATCAGATTGCTGCATCTTGGGCAGGTGGCAGGGAGAAAGGGGGGAAACTTTGGAACTCAAAATCTTACAGAAGTGAATCTTGAAAATTAAAAATAATTAATTAAAATTAAAAAAAGAAAATTGAAGTGATTCCACATGGATACTGACCAGACCTGTGATTTCATTCATCTAGGGAATTCTCAGGTAGGAAATTGCCTTTATCAGTGCAGTTGGTGCTTCCTCTGAAACTCACATCCTGGGCCATCTGCAGTTGTCCTGGTGAACATCAGGCCACTGGACCCAGATGACCCTGGAGGAGAAAGTCAGGCTAGTGACCTTGCACAGCCCTTGCTCACTCAAATCAAAATCAGCTGCAAGTCATGTCATCATTTCCCCGATGTCCTGGTCCTCTTCGAGGATGAAAGACAAACACAACAACCACAGCCATCTCAGGGAGTATGTTTGAGCATGGAGAGGTTAGAAGACTTCTCCATGGCCACACAGTCAGTATGTGTCAGATGTGGGACTTGAACAGAGACCTTCCTACCTCTGGGATGCCGACCAAGGAAAGCCACATCAGAACGTTAGCCATCCTGGCTCTGATTATGTCTAGAAAAGGAATACTAAGAAACATAACAGATGTCATTGCTGCCCCCTGACCTCAAACAGAATGTAAAGAAGAACAAATATACTGCTATTATGTTTTTTCAAAAGTTTATATATACATTAAAAACAAATCAATGATAATTACAAATTTGTGGCTTTATAATCATTTTAAATTGTTTATTGAAATATAACTTCTACATAGGGCAGCTATGTGATGCAGCGGATAGAACACTGGTATGGGAGTCAGGAAGGCTCATCCTCCTAAGTTCAAATCTATCCTCAGATACTTTTTGCTGGGTGACCTTGGGCGAGTCACTTAACCCTGTTTGCCTCAGTTTCCTCATCTGTAAAATGAGCTAGAGGAGGAAATAGCAAACCATTCCAATATTTTTGCCAAGAAAACCCCAAATGGGATCACAAACAGTCAGACAAAGCTGAAATTACTAAACTAATGAACTACCTTCTATAGTCAGCTACTAACTTTAGAAGAAAAGTATGACCAAATAAAGCCCAAAGTCTCAGCTTCCAATCCAAGGCCTTATCCCCCTTACTGTGCTGGCTTAGTTGTGAGAAAAGGAACCAAATTCTTACATTTCCTCTTCTAAATTGGGGAAAGAGAGCAGAGCCGTCAACATATAGTGACAAATCTGGTAACCTAAGGATTCCTTCATTTGGCCAGTGTTTATTCGGGGCTTATTGGGCCAGACACAATTATGTAGTAATCAACAAACATTTATTAAGCGCCTACCACAGGCAGGCTCTGGGAATAGAATGAAAACAATGAACTCATTCCTCTCCTTGGGAAGCTTATGACCTAAGTGGAAGGTCTTAAATTTAGAAGGGCTGCTCCAGCTTACCTAAACCTGACTCCCTCCTTTTACAGAGAGAGGAGATCAGTGAAGGAATAAACCAAAAAGCATTTATTAAACATTAAGTATTGGGCGCTGAGGCCCAGAGGGGAAAAAGTGATTTTCCTACACATTTAGTAAAGGCCACGACTGAAATTTGAACTTGGTCGCAATGGCTCCAAATGTAGCACACTTCCTGTTGTATCATGCTGCCTCCCCAAGGTATCCTGTGTTTATCGCTCCTAATGAAAGGCAGGCAGGGAAGGAGGGTGAAATCCCAAAGCTCACTGGCTCACTTAACTGTGTTCTGCCCAGTGCATTCTCATGCCTTGGAGCATGGCTAGTGACTCGGCCACAACTGGCCCATTTTCACTCTCTTTTCGCTCCAGTAGAGGCTAAGAAACCATCAAATGGAAAACAGGAGGGAGGTGGAGGAGATCCATGGGAAGGGTCAAGGTCATTGGTAAACTATATAAAGCTTATCCACGCAATTCAGAGTTGGTTGGTCCTTATTCACAGGGAATCTGTTTTTCTTTTCTTTGCAAAAACTATTTTCTGGACCATGCCCAGGACTCAATGGGGGTGGTGATAGAGGGTGGAGCTTCGTTGGAGGGGACTGATCTTTCTAAATGCAGCTGTCTGGGCCTGGTAGTGGAGTTACAGACATATCCAAAAATCCAAAGGTGCCTTTGGACTCAAAAAAGATGAGGCTCCCTTCACTCAGTTGCTGTGGACATGCCGTTCTCTATTCTGAAAATGGCTTAGATGCATCTGCACAAGCTGAATGAAGCCTGGCCGTACTTCCCAAGAAACCATGAAAGCATGGAATTTGAGAACCAGAAGGAACATCGAAACCCCACTGGTATTGTCTAACTCTGGCCCAGACAGTAATGGACATGAGGTCCTGGTGTGTGATCAGGAACTGTTCTCAGTCCAAATGAAATGCATTCCCTCCCCTCTCTCAACTCGTATATGTAGATGCCTGTCTTTGAGCCATTCTGAATCCTGCTGCTAAGCGATTCCCCCTCCTTCTTTCAATGGGAGTCTTTAATTTTCCCCAAGAGCAGAGATAGAGAAGGAAAAAAGGATGCTGGCAGAAATGTCGGGATGAGCAAACTAAGCCAGCCTTCATTAGCCCAATAATGTCTTTAAAGACCTTACTGGGAAGATTCAAAAGTCTGAGAATATTCATGAGGACTCTCTTGAAGTGACACAGGAGGACCCATCCTTTACATTTTTGGATAAGGTGCTAAAATAGGATTCTTTTAGAGGCAGAGTAGCGTAATAAATAAAGCTCTGGACTCAAAGCCAGGATGACCTGGGTTCCAATCTCACCTCTGACACCTCTGGCTGTGTGAGCCAAGGCAACGCACTTAGCCCTCCAGGATCTAGGTAAACTTCGAAGAGAACATGGTGCTGGGAAGGTGGCAGCCTGCACTTTGAGAAAGAACTGCCTCTCCTTGGAGATCTCATAGAGGACCAGTGAAGTCACAGGTCCATCACTATCTTAGAGGCAAGCAGCCATTTTAGTCACCTTTTGGAGAAGTGGTCAATTTTGTTCTATTTTTGTCTGCTCTGATTCTAAAGCTGGATGGAACACAGAGGCCATTAGGTCCAATTTGCCCATTTTACAGACAAGGCAACTGAAGTTCAGGGGAGTGAAGTGATTTTGCCCCAGGGCAAGACATGTAGGATCGTAGGGTCTTCTGGGGTGGAGGTGGTCCTGTTGTCTTAGAGGCTAGACCAGCAAGGGGAGGAGGTTAGTTCTCTACATCCCACTAAGCACACAGCTGCCAAGAAGGATTTTCCCTGAGCGCCAAGTGAGTTAAATTCATTAAGGCTCATCAGTGGAGCCTTTGGCCTCTAAAAGGTTTGGTTGTCAAGTGAATAATAATTTTGTGAGTGCCTGGAAAGATGGGGGTAGGTATCAAGGAGAGGGAGGGGGAGGGAGAGAGAGAGAGAGAGAGAGAGAGAGAGAGAGAGAGAGAGAGAGAGAGAGAGAGAAGGAGGGAGAAAGGGAGAGAGGGAGAGAGGGAGAGAGCGCTCTTTCTCTAAAATGACCAGTGGTCTCTTCATTGTCTGTAGTGGCCTTTTCTCAGCCTTCATCCTGTTTGACTTCTGTGCAGCACTGGATCCTGTTGATTACCAGTTCATCCTATGTTCTTTTTCTTCTGAGTGTTTGCAATATTCTCTCTTGGTTTTCCTTCTACTTAATCAGGCTGTTCCCTCTCAGTCTCTTTTGCCAGATCTTCATCTAGCACTTTATACCCACTAATTCAGAGTATTCCCAAAGCACTTGTCTTTTTTCTCTGTATTCTCTTTTGGGGGTCTCATCAGTAATCCTGAGTTAATTATCATCTCTACGCAAATCATTCCCAGATCGATACACTCCAACTTAGTCTGTCAGCTGAGTTAGAATTTCATATCAGCAACTACCTTTAGGGAATCTCAAACTGTGTGTCCTGGAGATATCTCTGACTCAACATGAACAGGAGATGACTTAGCATCTTCCCTCCTGAGCCCCTCTTACAAACTTCTCTCTGTCAAAGGGGACCACCATGCTTCCAGTAGCCCATGTCCTTAACCTAGTCTGCCTTGTTCTCACCCTCACTCCACATCACTAATCACTTGCGAATCTTGCAATTTCTAGCTCCCCAACATCTCCTGCGTCCTTCTCAGGAAGTGGGATGCCAGCTACCACCTATGGCTATCACCTTAGTTTGGGCCCCCATCACTTCCTTTTTTTATTTTAATTTTTTT
>JAQQSZ010013052.1:0-11857 GCA_028646595.1 Phalanger gymnotis | reverse complement strand
AAATGTTTATTGATTTGACTTGACTTTGGTTTAACCATAGTGAATACCATAAAGGGGGAAGAATACCTGCTGAGATTCAACAAATGCATAAAAGAAAAAATTCAAGAAAAGAGACAGTAGTAGTAATAATAGGTAATATTTACATGGTACTTTAAAAATTACAAGGCACTGTGATGTATTATCTTATTTTATCCTTATGACAACACTGGGAGGTAGGAGCTACTGTTATCTCCTTTTTGTATATGAGGAAACTGAAGCAGATAGAAGTTATATGACTTGCCCAGGGTCACAAGGCAGCATGTGATAATATATATGTATATATGCATGTATGTATATATGTATACACATATACATATATGTGTATATATATGTATATATACATATATGTTAAATATATATACACATATATATTATCACATGCCGCCTGTGTGATCCTGGGCAAATCACACACACACACACAAATATATGTATAATATTATCTACTGCACTACTCTATCCATTTTTAGAATCCATGGCCTCCAATGTCTATACACAAATTCCTCATTTGTGTGACAGAATTTCTGGGATGAAACCTGGAATGGTTCTGGTAGGGAATACCTTATTGAAAACAAACAGGGGAAGTAAAAGGGAGGTGGTGGAGTAACGTGTGTCTACAGAGGATTGTAGATTCCATCATAGATAAAAAAGATGTATACCAACAAAGTCTATGTTTAAATTGTCTAGATATGTGTTCATTTTAAAAAATACATACATAAAAGTAATAGTCTCAGACCTTGATTCTTTGATGCTATTACATGTAGGTTTATTGCTTTTATATGGATTCTGTTTAATGTTTTAAAAGAAGTCTTATTGTTAAAGAAGACATATATATCAGATACAGGTTGCTTTTCTGTCATCGAATAGTCAAACCATTGACTCCCAAACTCATATTTTCTCTTCAGTATGACCATCCCCCCTCAAATAACACAAATATCGATTTTGCTTCTAGAAATCCTCCAGAAGGTATACTTATGTGAGGAAATCCAAGAACTAGAGGAGGTAAGCATGATGGAGAGTATTTGGATGAACGCTAAAGGAGGAAGAAACAACAATAATTTTGCCATGAGAGAATACTACAGACCACATGAACAGGAAGAGTAAATGATGAGGTATTTGGGAAGCAGATCACAGCCTGGAACACAGAAGTGTGAGAATCTAATAATGGGAGACTTCTATTATTCAGACATCTGCTGGAGCTCTCTATCTGCCAAAAACGTAGAAGCTTTATGATTTGCCTTTGTGATAAATTCTATTTGGGACCTTCTTCTCCCTAATAGGGAGGAACTGGTTTCTGGGGTACAAATGATGGCAACTCTAGTGGGTGGATGTGGATAGGAGGTAATTGTTCCATTGTAGAGTATGTGAGAGAGGAGAGGAAAGGCATAGTCTTACATGCACACTTAGATTTTGGGAAATGAGATTTCAGAGATTTCAGAGTAAAGATAAGTAGGATCCCATGAAATAAAATGTTTCAGAGGAAGTCAGCTGAGGAGGGATGCTTAAGAATGGAATTCTAAAGACACAAAAGGAAACAATTCCAATGAGGAGAAAAAATGGGTTTTGTCTGAAGGGATGGATGTCTTTTCACAAACATACAATGAATTCACTAACAAAATAATATTTTAAAATGAAATATAAAGAAAATGGAAGCAAGGCCAAGTAATAGAACATGGATATAAGAGCATGGCACAGTCTTGAAAATTAGCATCAGGAAGGCTAAAGCTCAGAATGAACTGAGACTTGAGAAGGAAGCTAAGGACAGCAACAAAAATTTTTTTAAAATATGATTTTGGGAGAAAAAGAACAAAGAAGGGATAAGGTCTTTGCTGGGGGGTGGATAAAATGATAATAACTGACACAAGAGGGAAAGTCGATAAACATTTATTTTGCTTCTTTTTTCCCTACAAAAAAGAACAATATTTATACTGAAAATGTTAGGGAAAAAAAGATTAACAGGGAGCTGGTGCCCAAGATGATTAAGAAGATGATGAGGGGACACCTACTAGCCCTTGTTAAATTCATGTCACCTAGGCCACAGAAACTACAACCTTGGTTCTGGAAAGAAATGGTGAAATAGCTGGACTCAAAGAGTTGTCGTTGATGCTTCAATGTCAACATTACTCTGGCAGAAATCGGGCCATTTACCAAGATGAGGCAAAAATGGATATCTGACCTAGATATAAAGAGAGATATCATAAGAGAATTAGACCAACATGGAACATATTATCCATCAGACTTATGGATGAGAAAACAACTTATGAATAAACAAGAGATAAGTGAACATATACAAGAATATAAAGTGGATAATTTCAGTTACATTAGATTAAAAATAAAACCAATGTAATGAATATTAGAAGGAAAAGAGAAAATTGGGAGAAAATTTTTCATATACAGTTTCTCAGATAAAAGCCTCATATCTTAAATACATAAAAAACATGAAATTTATAAGAATATGAGTCATTCTTCAATTGGTAAATCATCAAAGGATTTGAATAGGTAGCTTTTCAATGAAGAAATCAAAATTATATATAGTCACATAAAAATGCTTTAAGTCGCTATTGATTAGAGTGTTGCAAATTAAAACAACTTTGAGATATCATCTTATATGTATCAAATTGATTAAAATGATAGAAGGGGAAAGCAACAAGTGTTGAAGGGGATGTGGAAAAATTGGGACACAAATTCATTGTTGGTGGAACTGTGAACTGATCAACAGGCATGGTTTCTGGGTAATTTATATCATGGTAATGGTCTCACAGTTTATATATCCTTCCAATAGGGACTGGTGTCACCCCATCATCATGTCACCTCTGGACAGAAGATAACTCTATACCAGACCACTCCCTGTCTTGGGCTATGTAGATGAAAGGATCTATCTTCACCTAAGCTTGAGTAGAAAATAATGGGCTTCCCCACCCTAGATTAAGTTCCTTTCAAGGTTGGGTGGGTTTTGACCAAGATGGAGGAGAGTTGGTAATGTCCTTCAAGAAAAGGGAACTTCTTAAAATGAGGAATTTAGAAAAAGAGGAGAGCCTCTGAATCTCCTCAAGATATTGGTTATTATCAATTGGGGAATGGCTGAACAAGTTGTGTTATATGAATGTAATGCAATGCTATTGTGCTACAAGAAATGATGAACATTTAGACTTCAGAAAATCCTGGACTTATGTGAACTAATGCTGAGTGAAGTGAGCAGAACCAGGAGAACATTGTACAGAGTAACAGCCACAGTGTGTGATGACTGATTTTGATAAACTTAGCACTTCTCAGCAATGCAAGGACCTAAAACATTTTCAAAGGACTCATGCTGGAAAATGCCATCCACATCCGGAGAAAGAACTATGGAGTCTGAATGTAGAGGGGAGCAGACTATTTTCTTTGTTTGTTTTGTTTTGTTTTTCTTTCTCATGGTTTCTCCATTCATTATAATTTTCCTATATAACATGACTAATGTGAAAATATGTTTAATAGGAATGTATATGTAGAGCCTATATCAGATTGCAAGCCATCTTGGGGATGGAGGGGGAGAGAAAATTTAAAACTTATGGAAGTGTGTGTTGAAAACTAAAAATAAGTAAATTAACTAATAAAAATAAATAAAAAAGATATTGGTTATTAATAATCATTTTTCACAAGAGCTATCTGGAATTATGTCCAAAGAGTTAAAAAACTGTATATACCCTTTGACCCAGCCACACCACTATTAGGTCTACTTCCCAAGGTGATTGGGGAAAAAGAAAAATAACTTATATATGTTCAAAATATTTATAGCAGCTCTCTCTGTGGTGGCAAAGAACTGGGAATTGAGGGGATGTCTGTCAACTGGTGAATGGCTAAACAAATTGTGCTATAAGATTATGATGGAATATTTCTGTGCTATAAGAAATGATGAACTGGTTGATATTAGAAAAGCATGGGAAGACTTGCATGAAATAACGAGGAGTGAAATGAGCAGAACCAAGAGAACATTGTATACAATAACAGCAGTATTGTTTTAAGAACAACTAGGAATGACTAAATCATTTTGAGTATTATAAATACTCAAATCAACTATGATGGACCTATGAAAGAAGATGCTATCCATGTCCAGAGAAAGAAATAATAAAGAGAAGTATTTATAGGATGGTTTTTACATATCTATATTACATATCTATATATCTATATCTATATCTATACCTATATATATAAGGGAAAAAATTAAAAAATGCAGAGCAGAGAACCAAAGAAAACTTCAAAGGAAGCACAGAAAAGCTGGGTAGCTTCAAAAATATGTGGTGTTTGTTACATAGTTAAAAAAAAGTAAACAGTGTGAAGTGGAAATTTGTGGTTTTACATTGAATTCTCTTTTTATGTTACGGTGTGTATATGGAATTTTCTCTCCCTTTTTTTTTGTCTTTTTGCATTTAAATTCAATGTGAACAACAACAACAAAAGCAAAAATAAACAACAGGAAGTCTCAGGAGAATATCCCAGGGACTTGTGCTTGGCCTCATGTTGTTTAACATTTAATAAAATGACTTGGACAAGGGCACAGATGGTTTTCTCATCAAATTAGCAGATGATAACAAGCTGGGAAGGATTAGCTAATATAGTAGGTGACAGAGGCAGGATCCAAAAGGATCTTGACAAGTGAGAACATTTGGTTTGAATCTAATAAGATGAAATTAAACAAGGATAAATGTAAAGACTTTCACTTGGGTTTAAAAATAAATGTCCCAAATATAAGATGGGGGAGGCATGGCTAGATAGCAGTTGTTTTTTTAAAAAAGATCTGGTGCCTTTATGAGACTGCAAATGTGTCAGCAGTGTGATGTCTCAGCCAAAAAAAACCCAAATAACAGTATAATATCAGGCTACATTAAGAGGGTAAAAAAGCTTCCAGGAACAGGGAGCAATGTCCCACCATACACTGTTTAAGAAGGACATTGATATCTGAAGAAGGTCCATAGGAGGGCAACCAAATGGCATACGCCCTTGAGTCCATTCATAAACAAGATTCTGTGGGTGGGGGGACATGATAGCCACCTTCAAATATTTGAAGGATTTTCCTGGGGAAAGGGGTTTATATTTGTTCTCTTAGGCCTCAGAGGGCAGAACCAGGAATAATGGGTAGAAATTGCAAAGAGGAAAATTTAGGCTTGATAATCAGGAAAAACTTTCCTAACGGTCAATGCTAAGCAAAAGTAGAATGTTCTTCCTCAGGGGGTGGTGGATTTCTCTTCTTCAGAGATCTTTAATTGGAGACTGAATGACCATTGGTCAGTTATGTTATAGTGGGGATTCCTTTCATTTTGGGATGGACTAGATGGCTTCGGAGGCTCTCCCAATTCCCAAATTCTGTGAAATCTATGATATTGAGTTGTGGTGACTGGAAAGCCTTTCTTAGGCTCACCTCTTTTAATCCACAATGAAGCTATGAATTGCCATAACTAGCTAAGGGCAACCAGCCAGTGTCCCAAGGCTAAAATTAAGTCTATTTTATTTACTGCTGTAGCTGGTACTAATTCAAAGTAATTTGTTCCATACAATTATCTTAGAAAATTGCTTGGACTCCTTTTCAATCCTCGTTGGGTGTCTTGTGCCTCCTAAAATCCAGTTTTTGGGACTATCCCACTGTGTTGGTAAACAAAATGGGCTCTTAGCACTCAGTTCAACCAAGTGCCCTTGAAGAGTTTGGCCTTTGTTTCCTTGATTAGATTGAGAGTCCTTGGTGACCTCCTTGCCTCAAAGGAGGGCCTAGTTTACACATGAGTTTGAGTGACATGTTTGGGACATCACAGGCTTTTAGACCACATGGGTTTAAGTCACCTTTTTGTGAGATTCTAGGTCACGTGGGTGAGTAGCATGTGTGACTCACCCTTGACACTGAAAAAGATGTAAAACCAGGTGTTGGCTTTCTCTTTTTAGGGGCTCTTACCCACAGCAGTGGTGGCAGGCATGACTCTGGGCCAGCCCTTGTTATGAGCTCCCGGGCTGAACCTAGATGTTAGTAACTATGAATTGTATTGGGTCTGTCTGTCGATGCTTGTAATTTCTTTGTATTTGTTCCGAAGTTCAGGGTGCTGGCTTTTCCCCCTGAACTAAGTGAATGGTGTTTGTATGCTGAATTAAAGTAAGCTTGTCAACCCCTTAATGTTGCTTTCCTTAGTAAAGCAGATGAAAAGAACCTGTGTTTTTGCAGCGTGCTGGTAGCATTCTTGTTGTTGGGCTTGTATTGGTCTTTCACCCCCACAACAGCTGCTAGCCAAATTGTTGAAACACCCACCAAAACTATAGCATAAGCCATCAAATCCAACCCCTAACCTGCCCCAACCCTTTCCCTAGATCCTTTTGCATTAGAATGCAAACAAAGTTGAACTAGAACAAATGCCATCACAGAAGGCAAGGTCATTGACATCCGCTCTCCGAGCACACATTCCTGTGTTTATTATGTGTGTCAGCAAAAAACAATGCCAAGCTTTTGTGTTATATTTCCCCAGTGCAAATATTCATTGTCTCCCTTTGTTGACAGAGATCTTGTCCAACTGGAGAGGGCAATAGGCTGGTAGATATAACTTCTGATAGAAAGAAAAGTAGTTTCCTCTTCCATCTATGCCTTTGGGGTTCAATAACCTTGAATTAGCAGGAATAACTATGTCCTGTTCATGGGGGCTTCTCTCCTATCAGAATGTTAGTGAGTAGGTTTCTCCATGCTCTTCCCCGTAATTAGATCAGGGCTGTAGCAGCCATGGGAGTTTTCTTCCCTAGCCTTAGAAATGTAGCCATTATCTGAATTTCACTGACTCAGAGCAGAACAAAAAAAGAGGCTTGTCTGTTAATACCCCCCTTTGTCATTAAGGCTGATTACAGCAATTACCACAGTACTGAATTGTACATATTGTGAGATAAAACAATTACATGTAAATAATAGACTCCACGCATCCATGAAAACGGGGATTTTAAGCCATAGTGATTTAACAGACTGTGTATTGATGTCAGCCTTTTCTCTTGGTGCAGTATCAGTGTCAGATTTCAGACTCTATGCTTGTAGCCTTTTAGTATCTGACCAGCCATTTAAGCCCTGGTTCATCATTGGAGAAACCTGGGGGCTTGACATCAAATTCTTTTGGGTGAATTTGATTCTAAGCTTAAGCCTCTGGGACCTTCCACATTTAAAATTTGTGACTGAGTAAAGATTTTTCTTCATCTTCATCTGGACCTGAATATGATCATGTTGAAGGTTAACTCAGCCTCCCTGGCTATACATTTGATCGACCCTGACTGCCCTTGCTCCTACTCTTGGATATCTCATGTTAGAATTTGGACCTCCCCTCCTGAAAATTAAAATATGCCATAATAATATTTTACATTGGATGAGTCTCTTTGGTTCTACAAAATCTCCTTCATATTCCCAGAATTGCTGAAAAAGAACAGGGAAACAGGGTACCAATGGAAGAGGATTTGCTATAAGTGGTGAAGTCCTCAAGATATTCCTATTTGCAGAAGATATTGTGCCAACTGAATCAATATTACAGTGCCTCCTCAGTGGGATGCTGAACAATGCTAAAGGAAATTACTTAACCAAGCTGGCTGAGCCCACTGAAAATTTATGCTTCTTAATCTCAGCTGGGGCTTCATTTCATAAAGTCAATCTTTTTATTCCCCCCTAATTATCTCTCATTCTCTATGGAGAACGAAAGTTTTCTTTTCTTTCCTAAAGCCTCCTATACCACTCCTTGCTCCATTGTCTCAGCAGAGGACCCCACCTCATTCTTTATCAAGATAATAGAGACTACTGGCTATGAACTCCCAGGTCTATCTGAGCTCTACTTTCACATTACTAACTGCCTATGGGAAGTTTCAAGCATGATATTCTAGGAGCTGTTAGGTGGTGCAGTGGATAGAGTTTTGAATTTGGATTCGGGAAGACCTGAGTTCAAATCTAGCCTCAGACATTCATCTCTTGTGGGACTCTGGGCAAGTCATTTAACTTCTGTCTACCCTCATGATAAAATGGGGATGCTACTAGCACTTGGCTTGTTGTGAGGATAAAATGATAAAATACATAGAAATAATAAAATAAATTATAATATGATATAATAAATATATAGTATAATAAAATAAAATGATGAAATGAGATAATATTTTTAAAGTACTTAGTATAGCATTTGGCAGGCTTAACACATGCTTATTTCCTTTTGTTCCTCCCATCTTCCCTCTTTCCCTCTTTCCCTCCTTCCCTCCCTTCCTTCCTCCCTCCCTCCCTCCCTCCCTCCCTCCCTCCCTTCCTCCCTCCCTCCCTCCCTCCCTCCCTCCCTCCCTCCCTTCCTTCCTTCCTTCCTTCCTTCCTTCCTTCCTTCCTTCCTTCCTTCCTTCCTTCCTTCCTTCCTTCCTTCCTTCCATGATCATCTCAAACTCAACATATCCAAAATCTAATTTATTATACCCCCCCACCCTCAACCTACTCCTCTTCTAGTTTTTCCTTCGATGCCCTTCCAGTGACCCAGGTTCACAACCTCAGAGTCATCTCTGATCTTTCACTCTCCCTCACTCCACACATCACATCAGTTGCCAAGCCTTGCTTATTATTTTTTAAAACATCATCTTGAAAGAATCAAAACTGCAGGTGGTCCAAAGGACAATAGGAAGATATGTTACAGGTAGAAGTAGATTACTGCTCATTTCCAGCAATGGCTTTGTAAGATGCGGCATGAGGGATGTCATGGAGGAATTGTGTGGTTGGAAAAGGAGGTGGGTAGTGAGATCAAGGTTTAATAGATAGGCAGCCTGAGTGCTACATTGGTAACCAAGAAACACCCATGCCTACATACATATATGCAAATGTAGATTTTTACTTATATACATATAAAACTAGAGGAAGTCCTCTAGCCCAAGGGCTAGATCTTTTGAGGAAGATACATGGGAGACCATGGATAAGAATAGTGCAGAACGAGAAAAGTATAGGTGGGATATGATCTGTCCTGTTTGAGGAGAGGGGGAATAACCACTCATATAAATGAAATTATAAGTACATTGAAGTAAATGCCACATATCTCAATAGCCCTGAGTGGTGCTTAGTGGAATAATGTCGTTCCCATTTTATTGATGAAGAAACCAGTTCAGAATGGAGGATGACTTCAATAAATACTAAAATAGTCTCTTCCCATCTCTCCTTTATATGTATCTCCTCTCTCTAGAATGTTAACCTGCTGAGGGCGGGGGCTGTCTTTGTATTGGTATTTCTATTCTTAATGTTCGGTTCCATGAGTTTGGTTTGGTGCTTTTTCATCTATTTTTCATCTCATCTCTTTTTTCATTTATTTCTTTAAGGAGCTAATTTTCTAGGAAAAAGATGCACTATGCAAACAGGTAAGTATACAAAATCATTTGTAGAGGGAGAAAATAGTAACAACTAACCATGCTTATTGAAGAAAATGCTAACTGGAGTGTCTCGAAGGAAGGAAAACGAGGATTCTTTGAGACTGAAAGCTTTCTGGAAATGGGTTATGGCTTGGTTAGGTGGAAGCAGGATGTGGAATGCTGAGTTCTAGGAAAAATTAGTAGCTAGCTTGGCTAAAACATGAGTACGTCGAAGGGAAGTATTTGAAATAAGACTACAAATGATGGCTGGAGTCTTAATAATAACACCAAGACTTTATATAGCATTTTAAGGTTTGCCAAACATTTTACAAATGTTGTCTCATTTTATCCTCACAATAACCCTAGGAGGTAAATGCTATCATGCCCATTTTTCTGATGAAGAAACTGATGCACAGAGAGATTAAGGACTTACTCACCATCATGCAGCTACCAAGTATCTGGGACTGGATTTAAACTCAGACCTTCTTGACTCTGGGTGGGGCGTTCTGTCCGCTATGCTACCTTAATTGCCAGGCTAAGCAGTTTTTATTCTACACTGGATGCAAGTGGGAGCCACTGATGGTTTTTGGGAAGAGGAATGACATAGTTAGAAATATTCTTTGGAATATTATTTTGGTTACCGTGTAGAGAACGTTGTTGTTTGTCCTTTTTTCTTGAAGAGGACCGATGACCTCAGGAGGTTGGTATCTTGACTTGCAAGTGAATTGGGTTTGAGCGAGGCAGAGCTTTGCAAAGTCATCAGCCTCACTCTCTCCTTCAGGGTCACCCGAGTCCTGAGGGAAGAAATGAAGTGGGAGAACCAAATAGGTGGCTAGTATAATAATCTATGCGAAAAAGTGATGAGTCTCAACAAGGGTGGTGGTGGTTGTGAGGGTAGAGAAGGGGATGGAAGGGAGAGAAGCTGTGGAGGTAGAATCAACAGAACATGGCATCATATTAGATATACGGCAGATAAAGGAGCGAATTATCTTGAGGTTGTAAGCCTGGATGCCTGGGAAGATGTGTCACCTTCAATAGAGGTAGGGAAATTTGGAGGAGGGTTGTATTCGACAGGAAGAAGTTAACGAGTTCTCTTTTGGATGCGTTGAACTCTATCTACAGATAAAGCACTCAGGTGGAAATATCCAAAAGACACTTGACAATAAGAGACATGAATTCTGCAGAGAGATTAGGGCTGCATATATAGATAAGAGGTGTAGAGGTGTAGAGGTGATGATTTAAATAATAGGAATAGATGAGATTACAAGGAAGAGGGTACAGCCAGAAGAGAAGGGGACCCGGAGCAGAACCTTGAAGGACATCCATGCTTATGAATGGCAAATGGATGATGAGCCGATGAACGAGACTGAAATGGAGTGGTTAGAGAGGTGGGAAAAAAAACCAAGGGGGACCAGCATAGAAGCCCAGGGAGGGGAGAACATTCTGAAAGAGAGGGCAGTCGACTCATTTAAGGTCATACAACTCAGAAGAGGGTTACAGTTAGAACCCAGATCTTCTGACTCCAAACCGGTTGCTCTTCCTGTCATGATGAATTGCTCTATAACTCACTTATTCCTCATTTTTATAGTTTCGTGTATATTAGTTCTGTCCCCCAATTTGATTATATGATCCTTAAGGTTAGTGGTTGCACTGTAGACAGGACCACTAGAAATTCCACAGGAATTTGAATATTCTATTACCTTGGGCTGTCTGCCTGACAGAAACACCCTAAATATTGGTATTTAAAAGAAAAATTATTAAATTTAGCACAGCTGTGTTGTACAACTCTATGCAACATGTGCTTATTTCAGAATGAGTGACAGGAATCAGAGGATGTGGATTTAAATGCTGGCTCTGTTAGCTGCTGTGTGGCCATGGGCAAAAGAATAAACCTCTCTGGGCCTGGGTTTCCCCATCTATAAAATGAAGGGGCTAGATTAGATTATCTCTGAAGTCTGTATCTGTGATTGACACAGATGAATCAGCATGCTGTGACTGCAGGATCCATAGAAGCTGCAAGAATGTTTCAATTAGCCTTTAAATGCTGTTTACAAAATCATTTCCTTTTTACTTGTAGGTGAAGGAATTAAAAAAGTTCAAAAATTTGAAAAATAGAATAGGGACCTTTTATGAAGACAAATCTCACCTTTGGTGAGTGTCAGGGAAGATAATAATGATGTTAGACATTATTTATATAGTACTTTTTTTCGAAGTGCCTTAAATGACATCATAAGAACCCCTGGGAAGTAGGCACTATTATTCTTATTTTACAAGATGAGACAGGCAGAGGTTAAGTGACTTGCCCAGGGTCACATAGCTAGTGAGTATCTGAGGCTGGAACCAGACTTAAATCTTCCTGACTTCATTCAGCCACCATCTTCCTGGTGTGTTCTGTACCAAGCTCCATTGGAAGAAGGATTCCCCACTGATAAAGAGGTTCTAGTGAGGGCAGAGATGGCTGAAAGGTGGATGGCTCAAG
>JAQQSZ010013051.1:0-11857 GCA_028646595.1 Phalanger gymnotis | reverse complement strand
TACTGAGGTCTCATGAATTATACACAGCATCTTTCCATGTAGGAAGTAAACAAAACAGTGATTTCTCTTTCTTGTTTACCTTTTCATGCATCTCTTGATTCTTGTGTTTGAAAGTCAGATTTTCTATTCAGCTGTTGTCTTTTCACTGAGAAAGCTTGGAAGTCCTCTATTTTATTGAAAATCCATATTTTGCCTTGGAGCATGATACTCAGTTTTGCTGGGTAGGTGATTCTTGGTTTTAATCCTAGCTCCATTGACCTCTGGAATGTCATATTCTAAGCCCTTTCATCCCTTAATATAGAAGCTACCAGATCTTGTGTTATCCAAATTGTGTTTCCACAATACTCAAATTGTTTCTTTCTGGCTACTTGCAGTATTTTCTCCTTGATCTGGGGGCTCTGGAATTTGGCAACAATATTCCTAGGAGTTTTCTTTTTGGGATCTTTTTGAGGAGGCGATTGGTGGATTCTTTCAATTTCTATTTTTCCCTCTGGCTCTAGAATATCAGGGCAGTCCTCCTTGATAATTTCTCGAAAGATGATATCTTTTTTTGATCATGGCTTTCAGGTAGTCCAATAATTTTTAAATTATCTCTCCTGGATCTATTTTCTAGGTCAGTGGTTTTTCCAATGAGATATTTCACATTGTCTTCCATTTTTTCATTTCTTTGGTTTTGTTTTATAATTTCTTGACTTCTCATGAAGTCATTAGCTTCCAACTTGCTCCAATCTCATTTTTAAGGTAGTATTTTCTTCAGTAGTCTTTCGGACCTTCTTTTCCATTTGGCTTATTCTGCCTTTCAAAGCATTCTTCTCCTCATGGGCTTTTTGGAGCTCTTTTGCCATTTGAGTTAGTCTATTTTTTAAGGTATTATTTTCTTCAGTGTTTTTTGGGTCTCCTTTAGCAAGTCATTGACTTGTTTTTCAAGGTATTCTTGCATCACTCTCATTTCTCTTCCCAATTTTTCTTCTACTTCTCTTACTTGCTTTTCCAAATCCTTTTTTGAGCTCTTCCATGGCCTGAGACCAGTTCATGTTTTTCTTGGAGGCTTTTGATGTAGGCTCTTTGACTTTGTTGACTTCTTCTGGCTGTGTGTTTTGGTCTTGTCACCAAAGAAAGATTCCAAAGTCTGAGTCCATTTTCACTGCCTGTTCCCACTGTCATGTTCCCAGCCAACTACTTGACCCTTGAGTTTTTTGTCAGAGTATGACTGTTCATAGATTAGAGAGTACTTTGTCCCAAGCTTGAAGGGCTGCGCTGTTGTTTTCAGAGCTCTTTCTACATAGCAAGTTTTGCCACACCAGCATTCCTTCTCCCCCAAGAACTGCCAACCCAGACTGGACTCAGATCTAAGCTGGCTCTGCACTCCAGCTCATATCCACCACTTAATTCCTCCTATCAGGTGGGCATGGGGCTGGAAGCAACTGCAGCTGTAGCTCTGTAAGCAGCCTCAGAGCTGCACCACCTCCGCTGCCCCTGGGACAGTGGCCAAACCATGAATTCCTTTCGCTCTGTCCCAGAAGCTTTTCCCACTAACCTTCTCTGATGTCTTTGGTGTTTGTGGGTTGAGAAGTCTGGTAACTGTCACAGCTCACTGATTCAGGGCGCTAGGGCCTGTTCCACCCAGCTCCTGGTCTGGTTGGTCCAAGTGCGGCTCACGCTGGGCTCTGCTCCGTTCTGCTCCCAGTTCTGTGCGATAGACCTTACCCTGCAACCATCCAGGTAGTCCTGGGCTGGAGCCCTGCTTCCCTCTGCTATTTCATGGGTTCTGCAGTTCTAGAATTTGTTCAGAGCCATTTTTATAGGTGTTTGGAGGGACCTTGGAGGGGGAGAGCTCATGCAAGTCCCTGCTTTCCAGCCACCATCTTCCTTCCACCCCTTGGCTCTCTTTTTTAAAAAATGAATTTACACAACTTTTCAAGAACATATTTATTCAGAAAGCAAAATTTTCCTCTATTCATCTTAATTGTGACCAGCAGCATCACTGCTACATTAGCTCTACCCAGGGGCATGAGAAAAATGGACAGCTTGTTAATGGTGCCTGGTTATAGAAGAAGGCCCCTAGCTGGTAATGTAAGCCAGAAGGCTCTAGGATCAAGTTCAACAACTTTCCCTTTGTGACCAGGGGAAAGGTTGGAATGCATCACCATGAAAGGCATGTGGCCAAGGAGGCAGCTGGTGCTGTCAATCTAAACCAAAGGTCTACTAAACCTAAAGAAACCATAAACCTCAGTATTAATTTACACCAACATAACACATAATCCAAATATATCAAAAGCAAAAGGCAACAGCAGATCCTGTGCCACCTGGAAAGAAGGGCAGGGCATCTGTTTAAAGTTATTAAAGATATTCAGATTATTTATAAATGTGACTGTTCCCCCTCCTAAGATTTATAGCATCAGGAATAATAAAAAACTGGGTCTCTGGGAGCATAAACCCTCTGATACGCATTTACACACTGAGGATCCTGAAGGGCATGACAAAAGCAACCTAAATTTATAAGGGCAGGGTAGCATCAGAGATAACTCTGATGCCACTTAAATTAGGAGACACTTTATTGGCAATGAAAACTTTGACCATTTATAAAGCAATTGTGAAGAGGTTGAATTGCAAACAGGTGCATGACCCGCTCAAAGCTGCCAGCAGCTGCAGGAACAACCAGCTTGGAATATTAATGGTCAGCAGCCAACATTACTCTGTTTCTTTTATCCAACAATCTCAAGGCACTTTCCAAGAATTACAGCCTCACATTCCTATAAAGCCAGTGATATCCCCACTTTACAAATGGGCAATTTGAGAAGTAGAATGGTTGTCCAAGGTTACATTTTTTATAAGTGGATCATAAAACTCCTTAAGTCTTGACCTTCAATACCCAACCATCTACCTCATTCTATACATTCCACCAGCTTTTAGGATATGGTAATGTATTTACCTAATTTTGATATTACTCATGAAAAACAAAAAGCTGAATGACAGCTTAGTCAAGTGACCTTCTCTTGGTCCCACCACTCAACAGCAACAGTTAAAGAGCCAAGAGCCAAGACGCCTACCGCACTTCTGTTTTAAGAAGGCAAATTTATTACCAAACCTACTCCAAATGTTTACTGGGTCAGATTTCCTTAGGAACGTGTGTCAATCTTGCTCCAATACTGTATGAAATCTGTCATCACTGCTTTCCCTTCCACATGACAGCCACCAATTGACACCAGATACTGTTCTTCAGAGATCAAGCATCGTGTTCACCTTTAATTTCAACTTCTTCCACCAAACAAGTACGAGGTCGAGTAAGGGGATGACCCAGGGGACGGACGGTTCAGTAGCATGGAATTACACAACCAAGATTAATTCACTGAAGAGATACTCCAAGATGTCATATCCTTGCTGTTTGTCCTCAGTTGAGCATATTTACTCCTATCTCACAACCAGCATCTGAGGACATACACCACAGATCCTTGGATAGGAGGCAGGAGGACTGCCTGATTACATTTACCCTTATTGCAGAAAAGAAACACAGGAGGTGGGCAAGGAAGATGAGCCAAAATGTCTTCCCCTAACATGATTCTTTAACTGCTCTAAAGAATTCCATGATGTCTGATCTGACACTCTTATTAATGATGCAAATAAGGACGCATTTGCTCTTCAGGATTTTTGTAATTGCAAGTGCCAACTTTCTTCTATAAACAAAAATGAAATTATACAGCTTGTGGTTTGCTATAAGGGCTGGTATACTAGCTAAACTGCTGGAAAAAGCCTTTTCCTTTTTAATACCCTTGCAAACACTCATGAAAATTTTCCCTCATCTCCTATCTAGGTCAGTATTTATATATAGAATCCAAAGGGGAAGCTGTGATTCCTTAAAGCAGGGGTTCCCAACCTTTTCAGTCTCCATAGCTCTGGGTTTTTACTAAATTTTCTCATACCTCGATTCAATATGAAAGAAAATAAATTCTAGAGTTTACCAATAATATGCACACAAGAAATAAGAATTTAATATTAATCAACAGTGACTTATCAAATATTCCCATGCCTCTTTGGATAAGCTTCTTATACCCCACTAGGGACACACACACATACACACACAAACACACACACCCCTTAGGTTAGGAACCACCACCACCCCTCCCCCCTCTGCCTTAATGCAGGGACTATTTGTTCTCCCTAGAAAAGGAGGCTTAAAGCCTCTCTCCCCGACATAAGGGAAAGCTTCTTAGAACATTGTGACTATTATCCATTCACCTATGCAACTTTCCTATTTTACCTTATATCTCTAAATTGCTAGAAAGAGCTATCTCCGTTTCCAAATTGTGATAATGCTCAACTCAGCCCAAGTTTCTTTCTAATAGTCTAATTCTTGTAGATAATAGATTTCCTATTGTAAGCAGAGATAAAAAGGATAAGCCTGCAATCCATTCAGTCAATCATTGTCCTAGAATCTCTGGGAACTAGAAAAACTGTAACATATCTAATGTATCAGAAGTGGGACTCTTTTTGGATATAAAGGGAAAGCCTGAAAGCAATACTGGGGAGATCTTTTGAACTGCTTCCCAACTTCCTCTCCCCACCTACCCCCAACACACACACACACACACACACACACACACACACACACACACACACACACGCACACACACATGCGCACTGATAATTTAATACAGCAGGCCTCTGTATTACTTAGACAGCTGGTGGAAAGCCATTCCTGGTCTGAAACTCTCTCTCTCTGAGACCCCTGGGGTGTTACTATCTACCTCATCTCCACTAACTTCTCAGGGAGCTATTGCCCTTTCCCTTCTCCCGCCCCTTTTATCCTCTACTGGCCACAAACCTTTGTGGTCTCTCACAGCTGGCAGAGACTCAAGATTTCAAGATGAAGACCTGAGGAGCATCACATCTCATGAAATTTCTACTATCTACAGAGAGTATTCTTCAATATATCTCTAAGTTTATGTGTGTCCTGTTTCTCTCTCCCCTGAGAATAGTGATTGTGGGAAGAATCTGATCAGTCCTCCTCTTAACTGTTTTCTACAAACCTGAAGAGTAACTCTCTTTCATTTGGAAAAGGTAGGGTACTAAAACACAACAACCTTCACTAGTATTCTAATTATTCGACAATATACATTAATTTAGCAGTGATGCAACTGGAATTCTGGACATAAATAACTTTCATTTTCATCGCAGCCAACCTTATATCTGAAAAACAATCTATCGCCAATATAATTTACCCAAATCCAGATTATGGTGTCTGTTCTATACCAGCCCTCAAATCATTCTCTCTTTACTCAAAGAGTTCAACTCTTGGCTCAGTGTCTTCCTCTCTGACCCAACTCCTGCCTTCATACTGAGAGACCTCCACAGCCATGGTGCTCCCTCTAATTCCTTACATTCCCAATTCCTCAGTCTTTTTAAATCCCACAGTTTACTCCTTTACCTCACCTCAGCCACACACAGGGACTCACACGATGGATCTCATCATTACCCACAGCATTCTTTCTACTTCTTTAATAAAAAAAAAAGACTCCTAGATTCCTGTCTAACCATAAATTCTCATCCTTGCCTCTCTCCCTATCCTTCACTTTTCCTAAATCCATTTTTCAAGACTTCCAATTCCTTTACCCGCATTAATTCTTCTGGCCATTGCCTCTATTCAGACCTCATTCACTTCCTTCTGTCTCAAATGATGCCTCTATGATTAGCCAATTCAACTCAACATTGTCTACTTTCTAGTTCTTTGCCTCCTGTACTATTGCTGCTTTTCTCTTCAGCCTTGGCTTACTCCCACCATCTGCTTCCTTTGTTCTTACTCGCCTTTGCTTAACCAAGCTGAAGGAAGTCAGCAACCATGCTTAGTAGGGGGAAAGAGAGGGAAGGGAATAAACATTTATATAGCACCTACTATGTGCCACTAAGTGCTTTACAAGTATTATCTCACTTGATCCTCACAGTAACCCTGTAAGGTAGGGTGCTGTTATTATCCACATTTTACAGTTGAGGAAACTGAAGCAAACAGAGGTTAAATGACTTGCCCGGGAGACAGAACTACTGTCTGAAGCTGGATTTATGTTATCCAATTTTGACTGAACCCTCACTATAGCAAGGCAATACTTAGGATTTTTCTTAATCATTACTATCACTCTCTAGAAAAGCTTTTCTAAACCTCTTCTTTTGTCAAGCTCCCAACACCTCCCCTCACCATTCTGTCTCACTGAAGGACCTTGACTCTTACTGAAAAAGTGGATGCCATTAGATATGGGGTTCTTCTTATCCCCTTTTCTTCATTTCAAATTCCCTTGACATCACTGCCCACTTTCTCTTCCTTTTCCCTTGCCTCCAACAGTGAAGTGGACTTCTCCTGGCCAACGTCAAACCCTGTATGTGTGCCCTTAATCCTATCACCTCCTGCCTTCTCCAGCTGATTACAACTTTAAGCATTACCTCTCCTCTTAAGCCCCCTCCCTTTTTGAACTTTTAACCTTCCCTCCCTACTGGTTCCATCTCTTCAAACACATCCATCTTCCCCCATCCTTAAAAAACTTTCATTAGACCCCATCATTCCCCGAAGATAATCAACCTATATCTCTCCTCCCTTTTTCAGACAAACCTCTGGGAAGATCCGTTCTGGTCTGCATTCTCTGCCTTCATTTCCTCTCCTCTCACTCACTCCTCAGCCATTTGCCATCTGGCTTCCAACATCATCACTTGACTGAAGCCACTCTCTCTAAAGTTACCAATGATCTCTTGTCAAATCTGATCAATTTATCAATTTATCTGCTGTATTGAACACTGTTGACCATTCTCTTCTTCTTAATACTTAGTCCTCTTTGGGTTTTCATGAAACTACTATCTCCTAGTTCTCCTGCTGCCACTTGTCTAACCACTCTTTCTCAGTCTCCTTTGTTGGTTCACCCTCCAAATCTTGACCCCAATTGTAGGTGATCTCCAGGGCTCTGCCCCTATTCTCTCTTCTCTCTCTACACATACTTGTAACATCTCTACGCCAATCAGTTCCAGTCTCTCCTCTGAACTTCAATCCTGCATTCCCAATTGACTATTGGACATTTCAAACCGGGATGTCCAGACAACATCTCAAAATGAACATTTCCATTATCTATCCCCTAAGACCTATTCCTCTTCCAAACTTCAATACTTCTGTTGAAGGTACCACCATTCTTCCACTCATCCAGGTTTGCAAGCCTAAGGTTATCTCTGACTTCTCACTCTTACCTCTTTTTTTATCGTGGCTTTCAGGTTGTCCAGTAATTCTTAAGTTATTTCTCCTCCGTCTATTTTCTAGATTAGTTGTTTTTACTGTAAGATATTTCACATTTTATTCTGGTTGGTTTTTTTTTTCATTCTTGTGACTTTGTTCTATTGTTTCTTGATGTTTTGTGGAATCATTCGTTTCCACTTGAGTAATGATTTTTTGTTGGTTATGTAACTAAGAATTTGATTTGATGCACTTTTTAAAACTTGTTCAGAGGGGGCTGTTGGGAAAGCTTGGGACAATGGCTCCACCCCTCAACCTAGCTTTTAAACATCCATATCCTTCCACTGATATTCTACAGCTATGATGAAAAGAATATCAGCCTCTACAGAAAGAAGCTAGCTAGCATTTATTAAGAGCTGTAAGTAAAGCATTTCACGTGTGTTATCTCATTTAATCTTCACAACCAACTTTACAAGGTCAGTGCTATTATTATTCTCATTTTACAGAGATAAAGTGACTAGTCCAGGGTCATACAGTAAAGTGTCTAAGGCTGAGTGTGAACTCACATCTTCTTGATTCCAAGCATGGCACTATCTTCTTTATTTACAAAACGAGATGTGGAAATATATGACAGGCCATTAAATTTTGCAGAGGGGCACAAAATCCAAAGTAAAATGGCACAGCGGGAGCACAAACCTTAAGTTGAACTGCAGGGCAGCAGAAGGAATATTTGGAGTCCAAGAACTTAGGTTCAAATATAGTTCCATGGCTACTTACCATCTGTGTGACCTGTATAAATCACGTCAGCTCTCTGGGTCTCAGTTTTTTCATATATAAAATGAAGGAGTTAATTAAATGACCTCTGAGGTCCTTCCCAGTTCTAAGTCTATGATTCTAACTGGATAATTCACTTGTTTTAAAATAGTCTTTACTGCCTAAAATGAACAGAACAGATTTAAAGGAGTATGTAAGCTATTTTGACACTAAAGGAAGGAAAACAGGGCACTCAAGTAAATGTTATATCTATATTAGAAGAAAAAGAGCAGAAAACATTGAGCACTGTGTTGTGACCATTTTGCTGCTCTGAAGTAGCAGGGACATTTCAAAAGCATGAAGTATTCTGAAATTAATATAACTGAAACAAGCTTCAAGAGGAGATACTTTCAAGAAGGGGAGAGAACAATGCATAAAAAGAGAATTTAGGAAAAAAAACCTTAAGTTAGAAGACAGAGAACAACTTAACCTTATGCAAATAGCTGAAGCTTCTTGAGGCAGCTGGGTGGTAGAGTGGAGAAAGTGAGAAACTTGGAATTAGGAAGACCTAAGTTCCTTCACACTCTCCTGAAGTGCTTTTGTGCAATTGAACCCACACTATTTGAAGTTATAATTGTGTAAAATATGGTCATTGGTTCCAGTGGAAACACAAAGAGCAAATTCAAATAATGTGACCATTTGAGGGGTTCTTTATTTACACCAATAGAGATCTAACTGTAATTTTTCAGATACTAGAAGATAGCTATATCATGTACTGCTTCCAGCCAACCAAGATGCCCCCTCTTCTTCCTTCCACATATACCCCCTTTTCTCTTCTTCAGGCTAAATATTCCCAATTTCTTCAACCACTCCTCACACGGCATAGTTTGGAGTGTCCCTTACCACCTGGGTCATCCTCCTTTGGATGAACTGCAGTTATCCCATGTTCTTTCTAAAATGTGGTTTCCAGAATCCAATATTTTAGAGATATGTCAATCAATCAAATGAATTGTACCCTAAGGACCACTGGCTTTTTCCATTCTCCCTGTAGCTATATCCCACTATATGTCATCTCCCTCTATTACAATGTATGCTCCTTGAGAACAAGGGATTGTGTTGCCTTTTTATCGATATTCCCAGTACATAGCATAGTGTTTGGCACATAGTAAATACCTAACAAATGCTTTTCATTTATTCATTCATCATTGGCTTATGGGATACCAAGCCTTGAATTCCAACCACGGATGAAGTGTTTCCAAAGAGTAGTAAAATGGAGCCCAGGAAAGTTACACAGGAATGTATCTAAGTGTTAAATTTTCAGTGTGAAAATTTATACCTCAGAAATTGGCAAATGCTACAAATCAAGGTTTGATTTATTGTTTTGTTTATTGTTTAGAATGAAAAAAAGAGCGAAGGAGAAAATGCTAATGCACATTAAACTTAAAAGTGTGGTGAACATTTTTTTTTGACAGCCAGTTGTTAAATATTTACCCACATGCTCCTGTTTATATGTAGTAATAGTATCTCCTGGTTAAAGAGTATATGCAGTTTAGTGACTTTTGGAGGTATAGTTCCAAATTGATTTCTGGAATGACAGGACCAATTCACAATTTAAACAATGGTGGATTAGTGTGCCTCTCCTTCTATAGCCCCTCTAACAGTTCTAATTGTCTTTTTTTGGTCCTCTTTGCTGAGAGGTGTTAAGGTAGAACCTCAGGGTTGTTTTAATTTCCTTTTCTCTTATTATTAGTGATTTCTTTTTTCACATGGTGGCACATGTTATTGTTTGGTCATTTCAGTTGTGTCCAACTCTTAATGACCCCATTTGGGGTTTTCTTGGCAAAGATACTGAAGTAGTTTGCCATTTCCCGCTCCAGCTCATTTTAAAGATAAGGGAGGAAACTGAGGCAAACAGGGTTAAGTGACATGCCCAGGGTCACATAGCTAGTAAGTTTCTGAGGCATAATTTGAACTCAGGTCTTCCTGACTCTAGGCCTGGTGCTTGATCTACTCTACCACCTAGCTGCCCATGGTGGCAGGCAGGTGCATTTTTGTTTTTGGGTTTCTTCTCAATCTTCATCATTCTTGACTTACCTGTATTATTTCACTCTTTTTTTAAATTCCATACTTTATTATTTAATATTTTTTAGTTTTTAGCATTGATCTCCACAATATTTCAAATTATAAATTTTCTCCCCATTTCTACCCTCCCCCCCCACTCCAAGATGGCATATATTCTGATTGCCCCATTCCCCAGTCGGCCTTCCCTTCTGTCCTCCCACCCCACCTCTCCCCCATCCCTTTTCTCCTTACTTTCTTGTAGGGCAAGATAGATTTCTATGCCCCACTGCCTGTATATCTTATTTCCCAGTTGCATGCAAAAACAACTTTTTTTTTTGAGCATCTGCTTTTAAAACTTTGAGTTCCAAATTCTCTCCCCAAGAAGGCAAGCAATTCAACATAGGCCACATGTGCATCATTATGTAAAACCCTTCCACAATACTCATGTTGTGAAAGACTAACTATATTTTTCTCCTTCCTATCCTATCCCTCTTTATTCAGTTTTCTCCGTTGACCTTGTCCCTTTTCAAAACTGTTTGCTTTTGATTACTTCTTCCCCCTGTCTACCCTCCCTTCTATCATCCCACCTTTCTTATGCCAATCCCCCTACTTTCATGTAGGGTAAGATACCCAATTGAGTGTGTATGTTATTCCCTCCTCAAGACATATCTGATAAGAGCAAGATTCACTCATTCCCCCTCACCTGCACCCTCTTCCTTCCAATGAACTGCTTTTTCTTGACACTTTTATGTGAGATAATTGACCCCATTATCTCTCTTTCTCCCTCTCTCAATATATTCCTCTCTCTCATCCCTTAATTTTTTTTTTTAGATATCATCCCTTCATATTCAACTCACCCTGTGCCCTCTGTCTCTCTATATATGTATATTCCCTTCAACTACCCTAATACTGAGAAAGGTCTCATGAATTACACACATCATCTTTCCATGTAGGAATGTAAACAAAACAGTTCGACTTTAGTAAATCCCTTATGATTTCTTTTTCTTGTTACCTTTTCATGCTTCTCTTGCTTCTTGTCTTTGAAAGTCAAATTTTCTATTCAGCTCTGGTCTTTTCACTGACAAAGCTTGAAAGTCCTCTATTTTATTGAAAATCCATGTTTTGCCTTGGAGCATTTATACTCAGTTTTGCTAAGTAGGTGATTCTTGGTTTTAATCCTAGCTCCTTTGATCTGCAGAATATCATATTCCAAGCCCTTTGATCTCTTTTTTAAAAATATTTTTTAAAATTTATTTAATATATTTAGTTTTCAGCATTGATTTTCACAAGTTTGAATTACGAGTTTTCTCCTCGTTTCTACCCTCCCGCCCACTCCAAGATGGCGTATGTTCTGGTTGCCCCCTTCTCCTGTCAGCCCTCCCTTCTGTCACCCCACTTCCCCTCCTATGCCCCTTTCTCTTCTTCTCTTGTAGGTCAAGATAAATTCCTACACCCCATTATCTGTGTATCTTATTTCCCAGTTGTGTGCAAAAACTTTCTTTTTGTTGTTTTTGAACATCTGTTTTTAAAACTTTGAGTTCCAAATTCTCTCCCCTCTTCCCTCCCTGCACACCCTCCCTAAGAAGGCAAGCAATTCAACATAGGCCACATGCGTATCATTACGTAAAACCCTTCCACAATACTCATGTTGTGAAAGATTAACTATGTTTTGCTCCTTCCTAACCTATCCCCCTTTATTGAATTTTCTCCCTTGACCCTGTCCCTTTTTGAAAGTGTTTGTTTTTGACTACCTCCACCCCTCTATCCCCTATCCACCCTCCCTTCTATCGTCCCCCCTTTTTTATCTTCTTCCTCCTTCTTTCCTGTGGGGTAAGATACCCA
>JAQQSZ010013050.1:0-11857 GCA_028646595.1 Phalanger gymnotis | reverse complement strand
ATGTCCAGTTCAAGAT
Organism: Phalanger gymnotis; assembly: GCA_028646595.1. Classification (NCBI taxonomy): domain Eukaryota; kingdom Metazoa; phylum Chordata; class Mammalia; order Diprotodontia; family Phalangeridae; genus Phalanger; species Phalanger gymnotis. The sequence continues at coordinate 11,841 of JAQQSZ010013050.1, read as the reverse complement.
ATCCAAAAGGAAATTATGGATTTGTGCCCTGGAGATTAAAAGGAAGGTTAGGACTGAATGAGTGGATATTAGGATCATCAGCATAAAGGTGATAACTGACAACCTATAAGAGCTGATGTAGTAGTATTTCTGGGCAGAGGGGCACCTTCCTGTTAACTTACCTAACTCTAGCCACCAGTTAGCTAGAGAACATCATATATGATAAAAATCCCAGGAATATACATGTAGCCTAGTTAATACTTGAACCTTCAGCAAAGCTGATCTAAATGATGATAAAATACCAAAGCAAAATAGTACAGTGGGATGAGAAAGGAAGATTCAGGAAACTGTACTGTGGAGCACTCATAATTAGCATTCTGGTTAAAAAAATGAGATCAGAGTCCAAAACAGCATTTTGAAGATGAGAAAAACAAGGGCCAAGGAGGTTTAATGACTTGCTGAAAGTCATACAAATAGTTGCTTGAAGAAATGGGATTAGAACCTCTCAAATTTAGCATTAATTTACCTTCAACTCTTCAGATTTGTATTCAATAGATCAAGTACCCCAGCAGGAAACTCTCAACATCTCTGCTCTCTAACCCAACTTGTTTTTTTTTTTCTTAAGGAAGATTTCCCTTTAAAATCACAACATATTTTCATTATATTCAAAATATAAAAATAGATTTTAAGGAGTTACTAAAAAATTTTCTTAACAAACTATAACAATTCAATTTCTTGCCTATAGGAGTCATAGGAAATTGGATAATTACTAAATATTTGAGAGGTGGATGAGCTCTGCAAAGAAGTGAGTGTAGAGTGGTACACTACTTATTATTGTAGAGTTGAAACTTGGAAATTCCTACAGTTAAGTAGTAGCGAACTGAAGAAGAATAATAAAAAACACATACAGAAGGTGAGGTCAAGAAAGTAGGAGAACAACTAGTAGGGTTGTAATGTCACAAATGTCAAGGAATGAAGGAGTTTCAAGCACCTGGTAATGTACACTGAAATTCAGCAAAGCCATTTAAGAGTGTTATGGTGGCTAAGAGTTTAAACTAGTAAAACTTAAGATAAGCATGACCTGCACAAAGACTTCTCAATGATATTTGCAATAAACTTGTTAGATATTTTTAAAGAATAAAATGCTTTGAGTATGTTATTTCAAGGATACTATGGAAGACAGGTTGAATAGAAACAATGAGAGTCTTTCTTGGTCCTTAATAGTATCATATGAAAGTCAATATATACTAATAGGAAGAAAACATAGTCATAAGAAAAAAAACATAAAAGGGTAAACCAATGGAGGTCAGATCATGATTACTAGTTAATATCTTATCTATCAGGTATATAGATTGGCATGTCAACAGATATAACAATATTCAGAAAAAAATAAATTTACAATTTAACAATTAAAATAGAAGCTTTAGAGGCTTGCCAGGATGCCTCCCTTCCAGTTTTTTTTTTAATACCTGTTGTTTTAGATAATGGATCCATGTTAGAAACTAAGTACATTATATGGAAGGCAAATGGTAAAATATTCAATACTAAGTTATCAAAAAAGAATGCAGTTGAACTCAAATTAACATAGATACCAATGGAATTGTCTAACTAGGCTCTCCATATTCTAATATTGGAAAAGAAAATGAAATGAAAGGTGATATAAATACCTTACATTATAATCTTTAAAATAAACATCTATGAACTAAATTATTTTAACTTAGAAATTATCATTAATCATAAACAACTATCTTTTTTGCATTCTGAAGGTTGATAGAATCTCGCCTTCCCCATATTGTATATAGTTACTAGATTGTTGTTCTGAAAACTCAGACATTACCATTTTCCTGTCACCATCTCTCCTAATATTTCTTGGCTGGGCAACCATAGGACAAAATACAAAACTCTCAGGATTGCAAATAATGTTCTTTGTGACTTGATTTGTCTGTGTCGTTTTACATTGTTTCCCCTTCACGCATTCTCCATTCTAGTTGAAAAGGCCTGCTAAGTATTCCTTCATTTCAGGAACATCCCATCTTCTGCCTTTGTGCAAGTTTCTCTGATATCTCAAATTAATTCCCACGATGAAGTATCCAAAGGCTTCCTTAAAACTGAAGGAATAAATTTTTGATCCTGTATGTTATATTAAATTTTATACTGTAACTATACTCTGTGAAACCAGAAGCCTCTTCTTTGAGGTTTGGATAAGGCAAATAATGTGTACTAAATTGCAACCTCCCCTCTCTAAAGAGGGACACCAAGGATACAATTGCTGCTAATGAAAGAAAAACTGTGGTCTCAATACTCTCATAAAAAATTGTCTCAGCATTTCCTGCAAGGTTTGTGGGGTATCCCTGAGAAGCTAGGACAGCCTGACCTTGTTCCATATTTAACAATTAAGATGGTCTTATCTAATTCTTATCTAATTCTCCAGTCATCTTTAAGTCTGTCCTCCTCAGGGACCTCAAGATGAAGCTAGGACCTGTACATTTACAAAATCCTTCCTTGAGAGAGATAGAGAGAGAGAGAGAGGGTCCTAACGACATATGGTAACTGTACCCCCTTACTTTGATGCAACCAATATTGACCTTTCATTTCTGTGATGCTGGTCAATTAGATGATTTCGGATTTGGTATTTGTTTTATGCTTATAAAAAGGTATTGCACCCTCAATTTGGGGACTCTTAGCCAGAGGTAGGGCCACTAGACCTATCCTTTATTATCAGGTCACATGACCCTAATAATAAATAATATCTAGCTCAGAGATTTGCTTTACTTTATCTTTCCTGTAAATTTCAATTGAGACAAATCAAATCAAATTTTCACTTCTATAAAGGGCCTTTCCTGAATTGTTCAGTGATTAATACTCTTGTCTTCTTTTTTTTAAATTAATTTATCTTTAGTTTTCAACATTCATGTCCATAAGATGTTGAGTTTCAAATTTTTCTCCCTCCTTCTCTCCCCCACTCCAAGACTGCATGGAATTTGGTAGAGGCTCTACTTATGCATCCATATTAAATATATTTTCACATTAGTCATGATGTAAAGAAGAATTAGAATTAATGGAATGAACCTGTAACAACAATGCTACTTGTTGCTACTGGGGCTGTGTAAGGCCAATAACACCAGCACACAGCAGGGGCTGCTAGAACAGGTTCTTGGATCTATTTTTCTAAGGAAAGCAACTTTAAAGGGTTTACAATCTTACTTGAATTAAACATACACACATCATTCACATAATTCCAGGTAAAAAGTCAGCACCCTGAACTTCAGAGAAAATACAAACAGAAATTGCAAGCAGAAATTATAAACAGAGCAAAATAACACAAATCAACAGACAGGCTTCTATCTGTCTGAAGACAGCAATACATACACAATTACCAGAGAGAGAAGCACCAACATCTGGATTTTCAAAGGGAGGTGGGGCTCCTTAATGGCTTCCCAGAGTCTTGTCTGTCAAATCACAGGACACTGTTCCTGTGAGTGAGCCTCAAGCAAAATGCTAATCTCAGCTTATACATAACTTCTTCAGGATCAGAGTGCTTCCCAAGGATTTTACAGGGTTCAAGGGCTTCACACCTCTTGAAGGTTTCACGCCTCTCATGACCTGATGAGCAAAACAATGTGGGCCTTCCTACAAATAAAGGCAAGACTCAGTCAAAGGCACTTGATTGCCTTGGTACTGAGAAGCAGTCCAAAACAAAAGATACCAAAAAGTCCCACTTTGCTTGCTCTTAAAGAACCATGAAAAAGAAGAAACAAAACAAAACCACAAAAGAAAAGGAAAGCAAATAGTATGCTTCCATCTGAATTCAGACTCCAAAGTTCTTTCTCTGGATGTGGATAACATTTTCCAACATCGGTCTTTTGGAGTTGTCTTAGATCTTTGTCTTCCTGGGAAGAGATAAGTCTATCAAAGTCAGTCATCACACAACTGTGTACAGTGTTCTCCTGATTCTGTTCATTTCACTCAACATCAGTTCATATACGTCTTTCCAAGTATTTTTTTTTACTGAAGTCTGCCTCCTCATCATGTCTTATGGCACAATAATATTCCATCACATTCATATACCACAACTTGTTCAGCCATGCCCCAGTTGATGGACATCCCTCAATTTACAATTTTTAGCCACTACCCCAAAAAGCTGCCATAAATATTTTTGCACATGTGGGTCCTTTCCTCATTTTCCTGAAATCTTTGGGATTTAGACCTAGAAGTGGTGTTGCTGGCTCAAAGAATATGTACAATTCTACCACCCTTCAGGCATAATTCCAAATTGCTCTCCAGAATGGTTGGCTTAGTTCACAATTCCACCAACAATGCGTGTTCCAATTTTCACACATCTCCAGCATTTATCATTTTCCTGTTTTGTCATATTAGCCAATCTGATAGATGTGATATGATAACTTGAAGTTGTTTTGATTTGCATTTCTCTAATCAGTAGTGAGTTAGAGCATTTTTCATATGACTATAGATAGCTTTAATTTCTCCCTCTGAAAACTGCCTGTTCGTAGCCTTTGATCATTTATCAATTGGGGAATGACTTGTGTTCTTATAAATTTAACTCACTTCTCTATACATTTTAGAAATGAGGTCTTTATCAGAGACATTGGTTGCAAAAATTCTTTCCCAGTTTTCTGCTTCCCTCTTAAAGTTGGTTGCAATGGCTTTGTTTGTGCAAAACCTTTTCGATTTGATGGAATCAAAATTGTCCATTTTGCATTTCATAATTTTCTCTATCTTTTGTTTGGTCACAAATTCTTCCCTTCTCCATAAAGACAAATTCTTCCCTTCTCCATAAATCTGTCAGGTAAACTATTCCTTGCTCTCCCAATTTACTTATAGTATCAGCCTTTACATCTAAATCATGTACCCATTTTGACTTCGTTTTCATTTGGGGTATAAGATGTTGCTCTATGCCTAGTTTCTGCCATACTAGTTTCCATTTTTCCCAGCAGTTTTTGTCAAATACAGAGTTCTCATCGCAGAAGCTAAAGTCTTTGGGTTTATCAAACAGTAGATTACTATAGTTATTGACTACTGTATGTTGTGTACCTCAACTATTCCACTGATCCACTACGCTATTTCTTAGCCAGTAGCAAATAGTTTTGGTGATTGCTGCTTTGTTTTACCTTCTGGTTCTTGGACCTCGGGGTAGTTTTTGTTGGTGATTTCTTGAAAGATGTTATCCAGGCTCTTTTTTTGACCATAGCTGTCAGGTAGACCAGTAATTCTTACATTATTAATCCTGGATCTATTTTCTGGGTTAATTATTTGTCCAATGAGGTATTTTAGGGGTTTTTTTTCTATTTTTTCATTCTTTTGATTTTGTTTGACCGATTCTTGATATATCATAGAGTCATTAGATTCCACTTGCCCAATTTGAATTTTTAACTAATTGTTTTCCTCAGGTAGCAAATTTTGTGCTTCCTTTCAATTTGGCCAATTCTATTTCTTATGAGTTATTTTCTTCAGTGTAACCTTTCCCCCATTTTCTCTATTGTACTTTTAGAGGAATTGTTCAATTTTTTTTCTACCTCTGCAATTTGACTTTTAAAATCCTTCTTGAGCTCTTCCAAGAAGTTTTTTGGGGGGGCGTCAGACCAGTTCACATTCCCCTTTGAGGTTTCAGATGTGGGTATGAATTTGTGTTTTGATCTTCTCTGTCCCCATAGTAAATATCTATGGTCTTTGTTTTTCTATGTTGCTTTTTGCTTGTGGTGTTTGCCTTTTTCCTGGCTTTTAAAGTTGACCTGTGCTTCTGGGGCATAGAGGGCACTGTCCTACTTTTCTTGTGGTGGGGCCTAGGGTCCTAGTTACTGGATTTGTGTGCTGATGTCTCAGTTGCTGGCAGCTGGAAGTTGTAGAGTCTGTAGATTACATGGTGCTGAGCTGGAGTTGTGGTTGGTAACTTGTGTGTGCAAAGGCCATGTAGGGTTTTACTGTGTTTCCTCAGGGTTACCCTAAAACTCATGGGGTGAGGTGTGGAAGTAGGTGTGGTCTGGACACTGGAGCTCACCTCCTCACCCTGGGCTTCACTAGAAAACAGGTAGACTCAGCTACTGGAGGGTGCAAGTGGTGATTCTCCACACTGGCATATGCTGGTTCCCCTAGCTGTGCCAAGGCACACAGTGGGAGGTTGTAATAACAACGTTGCTACTGTGGCTATGTAAGGGCAATAACAGCAGCACACAGGGGGACTACTAGCACAGGTTCTTTGATCTGCTATTCTAAGGAAAGCAACTTTAAGGGGATTACACCTCACTTCAATTGAACATTATATATATATATATACATATATATATATGTATATATATATATCACTTATATATACATATATGTATACACACACACACACATATATATATGTATAATTCACTTAATTCAGGGGGAAAAGTCAGCACCCTAAACTTCAGCAAAAACACAAATAGAAAAAATAACACAAATCAACAGACAGGCTTCTGTCTGACTATAACAATACATGCAGTTACCAGAAAGAGAAGAACCAACATCTAGGTTTTCAAAGCCAGGGGGGTCTCCTTAAAGGCTACTCAGAGTCTCATCTGGCAAAATCACCTGAACTTTCTTCCAATGAGTGAGCCCCCAAAGCAAAACCTCTCCTCCCACAGTTCTGAGAGTTTAAGATTATATCTACCCTCAGAATATATATAACCTTTTTAAGGCCCTAGGGCTTAACATCTCTCAGGACCTAATTAGCAAAAGGGTATGGGTTTTCCTACAAACAAAGGCAAGACTCAGTCAAAGGCACTTGATTGCCTTGGTGCTGAGCACTCCAAAACAAAAGACAACAAAAAGTCCCACTTTACTTGCCATTACAGAGGTGGGGGTCCTGGTGTCTGCACTTGCCCACTCTACCACCCTGGGGCTCAGGATCTCCCTCTGATTTGCTGAAGTAGGACTTGCTGCTGGCTTGCCAGGATGCCTCCCTTCTTGTACTGGTCCACTTCAGCCACAGTAAGAGAAACCTTTTCCACTAATCCCCTAGCCTCATGAGTTAAAAGACTGCTGCACCCAGTCTTTCTGCTGGCTATACCTTTCCAGGATTTTTCTGGGGGTGGTATTTTCTGGGTTTTTCAAGGTCAATAAAGGAGGATGAGATCAACTTATTGTTAACTGGACCACCTTGGCTCCTGGAAGTATCCTCTTGCTTTCTTAAGACAATTATATTACTTTGTATATATTTTGTACTAATCTATCTATCTATCTATCTATCTATCTATCTATCTATCTATCTATCTATATCTATATCTACCTCTATCTATATATGTATATATATATATGTTATATCACCCCAAAAGAATGAATGAAAGCTCCTTAGGGCAGAGCCCATTTAGTTTTTGTTTTTATATCCCTAGCACCTGAGACAGTGCAGTGCCTGCTGAAGCAAACATGTATACAAATTGTGTTCTTTTTAATATCATTGAATTAAATTATACTCCCTATTTTTATTCATGGTGAGGGGGGAGTCATGAGAAAATTAGCACTATCTTACCACCAAAAGAGTTTATATCAACTAGTTCTGGACACTAGGAATTGTTCCTTAAAGAAAATAACCACAGCATAAATATCTTATCACAATGAAGTGATGTCTGCTCATGAAAGAGAGTATTGTTTTTTCACATGCTTATAATGCTTCTAGTTAGGCCTAGACAGATCCTCATTTAGGAGTGCACTGTCAGAAATGTGCTTTTTCTCTGCCATACATATTTGTGGTGGGGAAAAATAGATATTCCCCTCTCTTGTCATTGATAGGAGGGCATCATCTCATGGGTTATAACTACCCATTCTTTGTTATTCCTGTCAACCTACTTCATCTTGCTGTATAGTTGAGGACAAATCTATGATCAATGTGACTTCAAATAAATGCCCAAATTTTTACCTACCTTTCAAGTTAAATCAAGGGAGAGATAGAGAGATTCTCTATTACCTCTATCATTCTATCCTCATATTTATGTCCTTTTATTTCTATATTTAGCTACGTATAGATAAACATTAAAAAGAAAATACATATTCTATATATGTGTACATATATGAATAGATACATAGATATATTATTCTGGAAAAATATGCATTATTCAAGAGAAATAACACATCTATTTATAAATGTGTGTTTATTAATGAAACATTTTATGTGGTATGTATTTATGTATTAGTAAACACAAATATGTATAACTAGATACCTAGATATCATAGGAAATCGCTAAAATATAAAAGGATAATAATAGAGAAATGCAAGTTCAAAGGAGTCAAAATCAAGCAGTGGAAAGAATAACAAAGCCTGTGAAATCAGAAGAGTATGAACAAATACCTGAAATAGTGCTAATGAACAAAATTAAACTAGAGGTTCTAACAAAAGAAGGTCAAATTGATATTAAAAGTATAAATGAGATGTGGCAAAGTAAAGTCAAAGCTAAGAACATTCTTCTGGAAGATTATGCTTTGTTTTAAAAAGTGTAATGGGACCAAGGTTGGGGCTACACATTAAAAAGGAATATTCATGGAAGAAAAGCAGATAATAGAACTAGAGTAGGAAGGCAAAGAAATAAAATAGATGACATTTGTACGAAAATCTATGGAGTCAGAACACTGATAATACTATCATCAGGGATAATGCAACACACCCTTCCTGGGGAATGAGAAAAGTATTTGGAAAATTGATGACACTACTGGAATTGATGAATGACATAGTAGTAATGGGCACTTCCAGTTTTCCATACATCTGCCAACATTCTTTCAGCAAAATTCAAATAACCTCAATGATAATTTAATCTCAAAAAAGATAGATGAACAGACAAGTGTGAAGAACTGTATTTTCATTCTGACTCTCACCAACAAGAAAGATTGAATAGTTGAGAAGGAAATTATTGGAACCTTGAGTGAGTGCTATATTATAGAGTTGGTGACAATAAAGGCAAATAAAACAATCAAAAGCTTGATGTGTATGTGCCCCTTCTTTGGAAAGAAGTGATTTCAAAGGACTGAGAGAAAACATAGGTAGGAAATCAAAATAGAAATTTCTCCGGGAGAAACTGATCTGGGGGAAAGGGAGTTTCTGAAGAATGAAATTTTTGAAGCAAATTATTAAAGAAGCAATAAAGTATTAAAAAGAATAGTTATGGAGGAAAAAGTGTTCGTATTTAGCAATTTCAGAAAACAACTTATTTGTTTTTAGATAAACATAAGAAACATACAATGTTAGGTGAAGAAGGATTGATGAAAAGCATGGCACAGATCTGTGAATATAGTGTTCTAAGTACTAAAATTCAGAATTAGCTGAGGCCATAAAAAATCTAAGGTAAAGAAAAAATGTTATTTTTTTAACTTGTTTATTTTTATTTTCACTATATACTTTTTAGTTATATCAGGAAAAGAAGAAAATTAAAGAAAGTATAGGAATATGGGATCTTCAAATAGATGATTGTGATAAGTTATGACATAAAAGAGGTAGAGTAACTAAGCTCTTGAATTATTTCAATTATATCTGAAAAAGAGACTAATTTTTAGATGTCAAAAAAAGAACCAAAAGACAAATGGGGAGTTCATATCCCACATAAGTAAGGATAAAGTAAGAGAGCATCCTGTATACTCTAATGAGTATAAATCACTAGATATGGATGAACTGCATCCTAGTACTGAAAGCATTTGTCCACTCTCAGCAATATCATGAAGTTGTACAAGACGTGCAGTCTGTAGCAGATCTGAAGAAATGCAAATGTCCTGATTTTAAAAGTCATGGACAACATCTCAGATGAACAAGACTAGAAAATTCAAACAAATATACTAATTTTCAAAAATTGGAGGATAATAGATTCAGCATACTATAGGCCACTAAGAACATGTCAATAAAGGGATATTAACATCCCTTTTATAGGGATATAGTGAACTTCCAGGAAATGATATGATTATTGATCACAAAGAGCTAATATGGATTTAATGGTTTCATCAAAAACAGATAATAAACACAAAACAAAAACTCTCAGTTTGTTTTTTGTAATTATTAAACTGGTAGACCTATGAGGTACTATCAAGATTAAAGAAAACATTTGGGAGCCAAGATGGTGGGCTAAAAGCAGGGACTTCCTTGAAATCTCTCCCAAATCCCTTCAAACACCTGTAAAAAATTACTCTAAACAAATTCTAGAGGTACAGAACCCTTGAAATGACAGAGTGTAACAAGTATCCAGCCCAAGATGGCTTGGATGATGGCTGGGAAGGGTCTATCATACCATGTTGGGAGCAGAGTGTAGGCCCGGGTGGGCCACACAGGCACAGACCAGGACAGAGCAGACAAAGTGGAGTAGGCCTCAGGGCACTGAATCAGTGAGTTGGGGCCATTTCCAGATTTCTTAACCAATAACACCAAAGACAACTTAGCACGTTAGTGGGAAAATTCTGTTGGACCTGGGTGAGAAAAGGGCACAGGCTAGACCTAGGACTGGGGCAGAGGAGGTGGCTGAGGTAGCAGCTGGGCAGTAGCAGCAATGGCTGCTTCCAGAGCTCCAGGCCCACAGACAGTATGGGGAATCAGAGTGGGAGTGCAGGGATATCTTTGCTGGTCCTGAGGCAGGATTTTCTTGCTTTGCCCTGCTTGGATATAGGTTTCAGTCTTGGTTGGCAGTCCTGGGGTGAGAAGGAGTGCTGGTGTGGCAGAGCTTGTGGTGACTGTGGAAAGGGAGTCCTTCTAGCAGTTCCAAGAGAGAAAAGAGTGCTTAAGGTCACTCACAAACCAGGCCAGACTACAGGCCAGTAGAGGAGTAAACACCTCTTCTTGGATCATACCACCTCAGAAAAACTGAAAATTTACAGGTGCCTACAAGTAGCTTCTCAACAGCAGCCCAAAAACCGTGAAGCTTATGACAAAGGACTCAGAAATCTGGAAGCAGACTTATATCTTGACAAAGAGCTCAGAAGTTAAGTAATTTGCTGGAAAAATGGGCAGACAGCATAAAAGGACTTAGACAATACAATCTTACTTTGGTGACAAAGATGATCAAGATATACAGCCAGAAGAAGACAATAAAGTCAAAGATCCAACATCAAAAGCCTCCAAGAAAAATATGAATTGGTCTCAGTCCATAGAAGAGATCAAAAAGGATTAAGAAAATAAAGTAAGGGAAGTAGAGGAAAAAATGGGAAGAGAAATGACAGGGTGGCAATAAAATCCTGAAAAATGAGTCAACAGCTTGCTAAAAGAGACACCAAAAAATATTGAAGAAAATAACACCTTAAAAACAGGCTAACCCAAATGGCAAAAGAACTTCAAAAGTCAAAGAGGAAAAGAATGCCTTAAAAAACCAAAACTGACAAAATGGAAAAGGAGGTCCAAAATCTCACTGAAGAAAATCATTCCTTAAAAATTGGAATGGAGCAAAGATGGTGGCTGGAAAGCAGTGACTGGCGTGAGCTCCCCACCAAGTCCCTCCAAAAACCTATAAAAAATGGCTCTGAACCAATTCTAGAACTGCAGAACCGAAAAAGTGGCAGAGGGAAGCAGGGCTCCAGCCCAGGACAGCCTGGATGGTCTCTGGGTAAGGTCTGTCCCACACAGAGCTCCCAGCTCCCAGCTGAGGGGAGCAGAGCTGAGCCCAGCAGAGCCCAGCGTGCGCGGCACGGGCTGACCAGACCGCAGACCAACAAAACCAGGAGCCAAGCGGAGAGTGCCCTAGCATCCTGAATTACTAAGCTGCGGCATTTACCAGACCTCATAACCCACAAACAGCAGACAACAGAGAAGGTTAGTGGGAAAAGCTGCAGGGAAGGAGTTTGTGGTTTGGCCACCGCCCCTGGGGCAGCAGAGGTGGGGCAGCTTTAGAACTATGGCTGCAGTTGCTTCTGGCCCCAGGC
>JAQQSZ010013049.1:0-11858 GCA_028646595.1 Phalanger gymnotis | reverse complement strand
AGCAGAAAATTTCAATGAAGAAGAACAAGAAAATATCCACCACAGTATGGTTAAAATAGAGCATACCATGGCCACCCCTCTGGAAGATGTTGGCAAACAGGTGTGGCAAGGAGCTTTCCTTCTAGCTGACTACATCCTGTTCCAGTGTGACCTGTTCAGAAGTTGCACTGTGCTGGAGCTTGGGGCCGGCACCGGGATTGCCAGCATCATCACAGCAACTGTTGCTAAGACTGTTTACTGCACAGATGTTGGCGAAGATCTCCTGACTATGTGCCAACGGAATGTTGCCCTAAACAGGAATCTGACTGCAACAGAAGGAGGTACAATTAAGGTTAAAGAACTGGATTGGCTGAAAGATGACTTATGCACTGATCCTCAAGTTCCTTTTAGTTGGTCTGAAGAAGAAATTTCTGACTTATATGCTCATACTACCATCATAATGGCAGCAGATGTTTTTTATGATGATGACCTCACAGATGCTTTATTTAAAACACTCTACAGAACTACTCACAATTTGAAAAATACTTGTACGATCTTCTTGTCAATAGAGAAAAGACTAAACTTCACACTTAGACATTTGGACATTACATGTGAAGGTTACAATCATTTTCGATTTTCCCTAAATGATCTAGAGAAACTTAGAGATGGCAAAATGAAGTTTATTGTAGAGCCAATTGAAGCTACTTTCCCCCAGTTCCTTGTTTATGAACGTATAGAGCAGTTGGAACTCTGGAAGATTGTTGCTGCACCAATAAGCTGATACTCATGGAACGAGGCTGAAAATATTCCCCAAGTCGGTTTACTACAGTTCTTTCCAACTGTATTTTCAATAAATCAAAGCTACCAAAAAAAAAAAAAAAGAAAGCTTAAAGGTGGTAAAACTTATGATTTGCAAGTCAAAATCAAAGAACATCAGAACTAAAATTCAAAATTTGAAACTTGCTTATCTACTGGTCCATATTTTCTAATAAAAATGTTTTTGCCAACACATTTCTAAAGGAAGCAGTAATGCTAATGTGTTTACTTATTATTCTTATGAGATAAGCTTTTAAAAATAATTAAGCTGTAACTTTTATTATTTTCTTATAATTCATTATTGAAAGAAAAGTAGAGTAAAACTTTGGGTATCAAAAACCCTAAAAGAATGATCCCTTTTGGAAAGCCAGAACTTTACTATGTTGAACATTTTCTCTTTTTTTGGTAACCATTTAGGTTGGACATATTTGTCAGTTGTGATATACATTTTTAAAAGACTATTATTTACTTTAAGGTCATAAGATGTAATGAAGAGATTAATGAATTTGGAGTCAAGAAGACTTGGGTCAAAAATTCTGCTCCAGAAACTTAATAACTGTATGACACTTGGCAAGTCACTTACATTTTCTGGGTCTGAATTTTCTCATCTGTAAATTAGTTTGAATAATAGGAACATTGGATTGCTGTGAGGCTCAAATAAGTCAATACTGGGCAAAACAGTTGGAAAGTCTTAATATTCTTATGTGCTTTTATTGTTGCTGCTGCTTCTGCTATTTTAAAATGTCAAGGATCCATAATTGTATTTCTCAGGACAATCATTTCAAAAACCCAGATCATAACCTGATTTCCTGCATGGCTTTGCTTTACATAATTAATCACTATAACCTAGGAAACCAGATATTAAGTTAAACTGGTTCTAAGATATCAAAAAAGATCAGTTTTCTGGTCCGATATCTGAAGTTTGTCCATCCCAATGGTAGAAGCTCCCAGAATTTGTTCTATGCTATCCCAACACCTGAGAACACTAGATCGCTTCCATGACATGTGATCAAATCAGGAATTCAGCGCAGGAAATAAAGCATGCTGATTATGACTTAGCTTTTTGTTAACCTCTAGTTACCATTATAAATATCACCAAATCATCAATATAATTCAACTCTAATATTAGAGATATGTTTGATTGTTTGTTCTTCAATAGCCCTAGGTTGATTGTTCTGCTTTTGCAGGTATTTTTGTTTTGATTTAACAGATTTTTTTATGTTTTCTTTCTCGATGTCAGATTGCCATTAGTCAAGTCTCAAGCTTTCTAGTTTGTCTTCCTAAGGAAGTCCCACTCTTTCACAATTTCCCTCTATTATCCTATCATGAAACCAAAACAAAACTGTTATTTTAGAAAACAGATAATTGAACTTGTCAGAACTGTGTAAAAATATATGATGATATGGAGACCTGGGGACCCTTCATAAACACAATACAGAACTATATACAGAGATTTGTGGTCTCTCTTTTGGCTCATTTATTCTTTCACATGCCTGCAAGTCTTCACCTTAGTTTTATTTTTATTTATTCCTAATAGAATTTATTATTAAAACTTTTAGATTTAGTATGGTAGAAAGCTCCATAGACTTGGTGCCAATGGACATCAATTTGTTTTTTCACCAAAAAATAACTATTAGCTATATAGATATGGATAAATCAGCTAACTTAATAGGGTTTAGAACTTGATCTGTTAAATGGACAAAATGATATTGCACTGTCCACCTCACAAGGTCACTGGGAATAATGTGTTATCTAATCCTTAAAAGACAATAAAAAGATAAGTTCCTTCTGTTGAGTAGTATTGTACAAGCAAAATGGTTCAGTTATTATAAAGTTAATTGTGTAATTATGGCCTCATACAATCTATTCTATTCTGTTAAGTAGCATTTATTCATAATTATTCCTTTATATATTTCTTCCATGAGTTGCAGTAATTCTATATAAAATATATTTTCCTCACGTGTTGGTATCCAGGTGAGCATCATGCTAGTCTTGTCCAAATGGGCAAGACAATTATTGATCCTACATGATATCTCAATGTAATAATAATATTTTGGCCACAAAAGGTTCAATTTCATGCACAATGTCAACCAATTGACAAACTTTTTTCAGTATTTATTTTTCTAGTAACACAGGATTAATAAAAGACAGAAGCACCACATTTTGGTGACAGATTTTTAAGCATTCCAATGTTATATAGTTAGTTGTTTGCCCTTTATTCAATGACAACAAAAGAAATTGTTACTGAGTACAGATCTGCACTTGGACAGTCTTACCTTTCATCTTGCTTTATAGATCAAAGATTTGCAAAAAGACTGGTATAGCTTTTTGGATATATACATATAGATATGCATATATAAATGTTATCTATTTTAATACAGCCATCATAGAGAATCATATAACAGATTGTCTTGTGTCAACAGTGTTTTAATAGATGTCACATTCCATTTTAGAACTTAAAAAGGTTTTGCTCTGTTATTTTTGTAGGAAAAGCACAAAGCACTATGATTTTGTATTTCTGTCAGTATTTTTGCCAGTATTCACTGATGTTGATTTCTCACTCTAATATTATTCATTTTTGAGTGGAATTCACTATAATATGGGCTTGTCCTTATTCTCCCTCACTAAAACTCAGCTATGGAAAAGACAAGAGAACTTTTTACATAATGGCAAAATATAGAATTTGTGAAGAGTAGTGAATATAAAGCAATATTTCTCTTCCATTACCTAGATCAAAAAGAGAGTACTAGAGTAGAATCAAAGGACCTGAGCTCAAATCCTGCCTCTTATACTTACATTTGTGACATTAAGAATATCTCTCTTGGTTTCAATTATCTCATTTTTAAAATTATGGAAATGAAGAAGAAAATTCCTGGCATCAGTGACAGTAAAAATTCCCAAAAATAAGATATAGATTGATTTGTTTCAGAAACTGAAAGGAGGACATTATTACTGGATCAAAAAGCAAATGGCAGCTGTAAATTATTAGAAGGATGATCCTAGGGGGCAGTTAATTTAAGAAGGGTTTTGAATGCAATAAAGGATAGATCCCTGTGGGATAACTACAGTTAGCAAACAAAACCTAAATGAAGATCCATCAAACGAGACTGAGGTTGCTTCAGAGAGGTAGGGGAAGAGTCCAGAAAGAGTACCAAAAACCTTGAGAAAGGAGAGTTTGTTGCAGAAATTGATCAAGAGTTTCAGTGGGTATAGAGAAATCAAGAAGATGGGAATTTAGAAAAGGAACATAGATTTGGCTATTAAGAGATTTTTGTTAATATTGGAGAGATAAATTTCATTTGAATGATGAGATCAGAAGTCAAATTTTAGACAGTTAAGAATAGAATGAAAGAGGAAGTAAATATACCTATTGGAGTCAACATTTTCAAAGAGGTTAGTCACAAAAAGTGGAATAGATATGGGATGATAATGGCAAGGAAGGAGGGATCAGAGGAGACTTTTTTTGAATATGACATAGACATGGACATATTGGTAGGCAGTAGGGAAGCAACTAGTAAATGGAGAGTAATTGAGAATTGAGAATGGGAATGTTAGAGGGGGCAATCTACTGGAGAAGACAGTGTCAAATGTAATCATTTGTGGAGGTACAGAGGTTTGCCTTGGCAAGGATAAGTTATGTTTTTAGGTAAGACAGAAATATAGAAGGAGGTAGTGAAGGCACTTAAGTGATATGAGATAGGAAGACATAGCTCTCATCAAAGCACCTCAATTTTTCAAACATCCTGTTCAGCACCTTACTCTAGATGAAGTCTATCTCTTATTGGATCCTGTCTCTCATACCACATGTTAGTTGACTTCTTTTCTGGCATTTGTTAAGTGTTATGTTTGCCATCAAGTCATTAGGAAGGCAATTATTTATATACTTAATTAATTTTTCTCTGTTCAACTGTTAATAATAATGATTAACATTCATATATAATGTTTTAAGGTTTGCAAAATTCTTTAATATAATCTCATTTGATCCATATTCACAACTATATGAGATAGACTGATAACTATTCTCCTTTTACATATGAAAAACACTTAGTCCAAGAGGTTAAGTGAATTTGGCAAGAGTCACAGACAAAGTAAGTGTCTGAATTAGAATTTTCCTCAAATATTGACTCCAAGACCTACACCCTATTCACTATACAACCTTGATACTTATTAATGGTTTAGTTTTTATATGATATTCATTTTCTAAATGTATTCTTCACTCTCCTCCGTACTTAGAGAGCCTTGCTTAAACAAAGATGAAGAAAAAGAACAAAAGTTCATCAGAACAAATCAACCAAGTCTGGGACTAACAGCATACACAACATTATACAGTGTCCCACCTTTTCAACAACAACAACAAAGAGGATCACTTATTTTTTTTTTGTCTTCTCAAATTGTATCTCTATAATTCTATGGAATTTAGTTCTCTTTTGTTATTCTTTCTTTTTACATTCTTGTTGTCATTTTATTTATTTTTTTTATCTAGTTGTACTAATTTCACTCTCTATTAGTTCATGTAAGTCTTTCAATGTGTCTCTGAATACCTAAGATTAATTTGTGATAGGGCAGTACTTTTTAAAAATGTATTTGCCACAATTTATTTACAAAAATTCCAGCCATTAGAGATCTATTTAATTTTTATTTCTTTGGGAGCACAAAAATAAGTGCTGCTATGATTATTTGATAAATATTGGACCTTCTTTTCTCTATCTCTCCCTTCTTCCTTCTTTCTCCACTGTCTTTCTTCTCTCCCTTCCTCCACCCTTTCTTCTTTCCTTTGTTTCTTTCCTGCCAGATCTTAGTACATGGCTACAGGAAACAAAATTATGTCTAAAGAGGTTTGGAAGTCTTCTGAACTTCTAGAAATATGAGAAAACTGGGGTATAGGATGGGGGAGAGACTTTTAGAAAGGTATATTGATTAAGATTAAGAAGGTGGGGGTAAATAGATACAGTGAGGGATTTTTAGAGGGGAGGGTAAAGTAAAGGATAAGTGGGTAAGGGGAGAATATAAGGTAATAGGGATAGGGTGGAAAGAAAGGCTGAGAAGGAAAATAATAAGTGAAAATAAGAGAGTAGATAATTCACAAATAGCAATTATTACATTGAATGTGAATGGGAAATGCTTTTGGGAATAGCTTAGGTTTTAGTATATGATTATCTGGGAATACTACTGTGCTATAAGAAGTGATACGCTAAAGGCTTTTAGAAAAACATGGACTTGCATGCAGTAATGAAGAGTGAAATGAGCAGAACCAAGAGAACATTGTATATACTAACAAGAATAGTCATTTAGGAATGCCTTTGCACTTCAGGGAGCCAAGATGATGGAATATGCAATATGTTGCTCTCACTCTCCCTCAATGACCTTGAAAAACTAAAAGAATACTACCTCAGGAAAAATCCTGGAACAGTGGATCCAGCAGAAGGAGCAGACTACTACAACCTCCAGCTGCCAACACCTAAGGCCCCAGAACAACAACAACAACAACAAAACAGTAACCAGTCCCCTAGCCTCTAGCACAAGAAGTCTGGGACAGTGCCCCCTGGGCACCAGAAGCAGAGATAAAATTTAAAAACCAGAAAAAGGCAAACAACATGAGCAAAAACAATAAAGAAAATCAATGACCATAGAAAAATATCTTGGTGACAGGGAAGATCAAAATGCAAATTCAAGAGAGGACAAGTCAAAATACCCACATATGCAATAGGGAACTTCCAGACTTTTCTGATGTAAAGACAAGAGCAAAATGGAAAATTTGATCTTCAAATACAAGACTCAAGAGAGGCATAAAAGAGTAAACAGGAAAGGGAAAAACATGTTATTCACTAAGGGTAAACTGTTTACATCCCTACATAGGAATCTGGTACTCATAACTCTTGAGAACTGTATCTTTATTATGACATCTAGAAGGGAAATACATAGAGGATGTGGGTTTAAATTGACTTTGATGTGATGATAAAAAATCTAATTAAGTGGTCAAAAATGGATTATAATGTGAGAAGAGGAAAGGAGGAGACAGAAAAGAATAAATTAAATCACATGAAGAGTCACAGAGATATATTACAATAGAGAGAAAGAAGGTAGGGAGATGAGTATTGCTCAAACTTTACTCTCACCAGATTTGACTCAAGGAGGTATTAACATACTCAGTTATGTGTAGAAATCTAACTTGCCTTACAGGCAGTTGGAGGGGAAAAGGGAAAGAAAAAGGAGGGAGAGATAAAAAGGAGGAAAGAAGTAGTAAGGAAAAATGGAAAGAAAAAGGAAGGGGCCTGATAGAAGGGAGGGCAGATTGAGAACAGTGGTGGTCAAAAGTAAAACCCTAGTGAGGAGAGAAAGAGGGAAAGGAGAAAAGAAGCATAAACACAGGGAAACAGGATGGAAATAAAGACACAGAGAGCAATCATAACTGTGAATGTAAATGGAATGAATTGTCCCATAAAACGGAAGCAGATAGTAGAATGGATCAAAAATCATAATGCATAAAATAAACAAGAAGGAAGTTAAGGAGGCATATAGAATTTGAGAAAAGTTAGATATGGTAGACCTCTTGAGAAAACTAAATGGAGATACAAAGGAATATATATTTTTTCTCATCAGAACGTGGCACCTACAAAAAAAAATTTGATCATGAACCAGGGCATTAAAAACTTCAAATCCAATGCAGAAAGGCAATATTTGTGCTTTTATTTCTCCCTTCTCCCTTCCCCTCCTCAAAAGAGTTTTGCTTTTAGCCACCACTTCCCTCAATATTCCTTCCATGTCAATCCCCACCCCCTTATCTTACCTTTTTCCCTTACTACTTCTTCCCTCCCTTCTAACCACTCTGTGCCTTTTCTTTCCCCTTTCCCCTTCTACTGCCTGTAGGGCAAGTTTGATTTCTATACTTAACAGAGTATGTTATTAGTTCCTTGAACCAAATCCAATGAGATTAAAGCTCAAACGCTGCTCTTCTCCCTCCCTTCTTACCCTCTACTGTAATATGTTTTTGTACCTCTTCATGCAATGTAATTTACCCTTTTCTGCCTCTTCCTTATCTCTTCTCCCATTACAATCCCTTTAATTCCCTTAAATGAGTTTTTTTATTATCACATTGGTTAATTTATATTCACACCCTCTGTCTATGCATAATCTTTTTAGATGTCATACCAACTATACCATTCTCAAGATTAACAAATATCATCCTCCCACATAAGGATGTGAACAATTTGCCATTGTTGAATAACAAAGTTGTTTTTTTTCTCCCTTGTTTACCTTTCTATGCCTCTCTTGATTTTTATATTTGAATAACAGATTTTCCATTGAGCTCTGGCCTTTTCATTAGGAAGGTCTAGAAGTCCCATATTTCATTGAATATACATCGCCTTGCCTGAAAGATTATGCTCAATTTTTCTGGGTAGTTGATCCTTGATTGTAATCCAATTTACCTCCTTTACCTTTCAGAATATCATATTCCAATTCATCTTGTCTTTTAATGTAGAAGCTGCAAGGTCCTGTGTGATCCTGAGTGTAGTTCTGTGATATTTTAATAGTTTCTTTCTGGCTGGTTGCAGTATTTTCTCCTTGACCTGATACTTCTGAATTTGGCTACATATTTGGGATCTCTTTCAGGGGGTGATCAGTGGATTCTTTTGATGACTATTTTACCCTCTGATTCTAGTACCTCAAGGAAGTTTTCTTTAATGATTTCTTAGAAGCTACTGTCCATGCTCTTTTTTTAGTCATGACTTTCTAGTAGACCAATAATTCTTAGATTGTCTCTCCTGGATCTATTTTCCAGGTAAGTTGTTTCAATGGCATATTTTGTGTTTTCTATTTTTTTTTTCATTTTTAGATTTTCTTTGACTGATTCTTGATGCCTTATAGAGTCATTAGCTTCTGCTTGCCCAATTCTAATTTTTAACAAATTGTTTTCTTCAGTTAACTTGTGTACTTCTTTTTCCATTTGGCCAACTTTACTTTTCAAGGAGTTATTTTCTCCTGTTAGGTTTTGTTTCTCTTTATCCATTTTAAGTTTTAAAGATTCGTACTCATCAGTGAATTTTTTGTTTCCATTTGGTTCATCGTATTTTTTAAAGAATTGTTCAATTTTTCTTTTACCTCTTTCATTTGTCTTTCAAAATCCTTCTTGAGCTCTTCCAAGAATGCTTTTTGGCCTTAAGAAAGACCTGTTCATATTCCCTTTTGAGCCAGGTATACTGTCAATGTTGTCATCTTCTGAATTTGTATTTTGATCTTCCTTGTCCTCACAGTAAGATTCTATGATCTTTGCTTTTCTAGATTCGTTCTTCATGATGATTGTCTTTTTCTTGTCTTTTAAACTGAATCTTTGCTTCTGAGGCAGAGGGGGCTCTGTCCCAATCTTTTTGTGTTGGGAGGTAGGGGCCTGCTTACTGGTTTTGTGTGCTGTGGCTTCTGGTTTTGTCAGCTAGAAGCTATATAATTCTGCAGCTCCCCTGCTGCTGAGCTGGAGCTGGCTGATGTGTGCCAAGGATTGAGGCCAGGTAAAGGCTTTCTGAGTTTCCCCAGGGTTACACTCAAGCTCACAACATGAGGTGTGGGAGAGGGGTGGTCTGCCTGCTAGAAGTCTCCTCTTCCCCTAGCACTGTGCGATAGCATGGATAGCCTTAGCTGTCATCTGTGCTAGAGTCTGCCAATTCCCCTGGCTGTGGGAAGGCATGACTGGGGTCCTGGTGTTGGTGCTTTCTGGCTCCACCCCCTTGAAGCTCAGGAACTGTTGCTAGTCTGTTGAGGTGGACCTTGCTGGGATGCTTCCGAGTTTGCACCGTTCCCCTTCTGCCACAGAAAGAGGGACCCATCTCCCCACTCTCTGAGCTAAAAGCCTGCTGTAGCCCTACTTATAGCTCCCCCATTTCAGGATTTTTCCTGGGTCAATATCCTCTTGATATTCAAGGTGAACAGGGGGAGTGGGGTGAGAGCACTTATGATTTATTCCACCATTATTGCTCTCAAAAGTTCAAGTAGGCAGCTTTTAAACATTTAATCTATGGGCTAATAGCCCCAGGAGTAGCTACTGCTGCTGCAGACTCTGTGCTTCTCTCACCCAGCTCCAAGAGTACTGAGCTAAGAGATTTGGTAATCACCACTGCGTCCAATGATTCAAGCTGCTTGGACTGCTCCTGCTTCACTATGGTTGGATGTGGACCAGTATGCTCTGCACCCTCCCAGCCTGCTGCAATAGATCCTTCCCATTGACCTTCCAGAGTCTCCTGAACTGGAAACCTGCTACATTCTATCTCCTAGTGGATTCTATTACTCTTAAATTTGTTCAGATTCACTTTTTTGGAGGTATCTGAAAGGGTTTGTGAGAGAGCTCAGCTATGTCCCTGCTTTCACTCTGCCATCTTGGCTCCATGTCCACTTGGCTCCACCCCCCTCAGTTATAAAATATATAGAAAACTGAGTCAAATTTATAAGAATATAAGTCATTCTCTAATTGAAAAATGGTCAAAAGATATGAACAGGCAGTTTTCAGATGAAGAAATCAAAGACATTTATAGTGATGAAAAAATTCTCAAATCACTATTGATTACAGAAAATAAATCAAAACAACTCTTAGGTGCAACAAAACACTTATTGGATTGGCTAGCATGATAAAACAGGAAAATTATAAATGCTGGAGAAGATGTGGGAAAATTGGAACACTAATGCATTCCTGGTGGAGTTGTGAACTGATCTAACCATTTTAGAGAGCAATTTGTAACTGTGCTCAGAGGGTTAGAAAAATGTGCATACCATTTGACCCAGTAATACCACCTCTAGGACTGTAGCAAAAGTGATCATAAAAATGGGGAAAGGACTCACATGTACAAAAATATTTATATTTTTTTTGTGGTGGCAAAAAAATTGGAATTGGAAAATTAAATATCTTTTTGTGGTGGCAAAGAATTGGAAATTGAGTGAGGGCCCATCAACTGTGGAATGGCTGAGCAAGTTGTGGTATATGAATGTAATGGAATACTATTGTGCTATAAGAAATGATGAGCAGGAAGATTTCAGAAAAATCTGAGGGGAGGAGAACCAGGAGAACATTATATAGAGTTAAAGCCGTGCTATGTGAAAATGAACTTTGGTAGACTTAGTTATTCTTAGCAATGCAAGTTTCTAAGACAATCCCAAAAGAACCAAGATGGAAAATGCTATCCATATCCAGAGAAAGAACTATGGAGTTTGAATGTAGATCAAAGCATACTATTTGTTCTCTCTCTCTCTCTCCCTCTCTCTTTCCCTTTCCCTCTCTCTCTCTCTCTCTCTCTCTCTCTCTCTCTCTCTCTCTCACTCTCACTCTTTCTCTCTCTCATTTTGTTTCTTCTTTCTTATGGTTCATCCCATTTATTCTAATTCTTCTTTTCAATATGACTAACATGAAAATATGGTTAATATGAATGTATATGTAAAGCCTGTATCTGTTTGCAGGCCATCTTGGGGAGATGGGATGGGAAGAAGATGGAGAAAAATTAAAACTCAAAAGCTTGTGGGACTGAATGTTGAAAACTAAAAAGAAATAATTCAATTTTTACAAAAAGAATGACTTTAAGGAAATAAGTTATTTTTTTCTATTATAAGTGCTCAAATTAACTATAAAGGAATAATAAGAAAGATACTATCACAACCAAAATTAAGAGGGAAGCAGAAAATTAGGAAAGAATTTTTACAAACAGCTTCTCTGATAATAGCCTCATCTCTAAAATATACAGGGAACTGAGTCAAATTTATAAGAATACATGTCATTCCGAATTAATAGGTGCTCAAAGGACATGAACAGGCAGTTTTCAGATGAAGAAATTAAAGACATTTATAGTCATATGAAAAAATGCTCTAAATCACTATTGATTAGAGAAATGCAAATCAAAACAACTCTCAGGTACCACATCTCTCCTGTTAGATTGACTAATGTGACAAAACAGGAAAATCATAAATGCTGGAGAAGATGTGCAAAAATAGGAACACTGTTACAATGTTAATGGAGTTGTGAACTGATGCAGCCATTCTGGAGAGCAATTTGAAACTGTGCCCAAAGGGCTATAAAAACGTGCCTACCC
>JAQQSZ010013048.1:0-11859 GCA_028646595.1 Phalanger gymnotis | reverse complement strand
GCCAGTCACTGCTTCCCAGCCACCATCTTGGCTCAGCATCTTTCCTCTTGACAGACATGCCCTACAATTCCCTCTCAGGATCTTTGTGTTATCTCTTTACTGGTTCTCTTCTGTATTGCTTCCTCCACCCTGTTTAAGAACACTTGAGGCTCTCTGATAGACTGAGGCTTAGAGTGGCTTTCCCTAAATCATTCAACCTGCTCTTCCAGCTGGGATATCTTCTTGCATTTGCAGCACAGGTAATATTAAGAACAACAGTCAGGAAAACACAACATATGCCCTGCATGCTGCTGAAACACTGACTTTAGCACCTACATTTCTTGAGTTTGTCTTTTTTAAAGTCAATTGTCAGTTCCTATCAGGGACTGGTTATTTGCATATCTGTTCATGCTGCTTTAGGGGAATGAATGTTTTTGCATCTATAAATCTGCCCTTTCTCCCCAGCCAATTAAGAGGGGGTCATTTTGTGGACTATTTGCCAATTAGCAAGGCAAGTCATTAAGAACAGGGCTGGTTTTATTTAACTCTGGCACTGTTCTTCACGCTAGAATACAAATAGAAGCAGAAAGACAATTTTTGCCTTCAGGGAGATTATATTCTAACAAAAAAGGCAACACAAGAAAGGAAGCTGAAAAGCCAGGGGGGATAAAATTTCCTGACTTGAGGCATTAGGAGGATGGTCTTTGTGAAGGCTGAAGAGAAATGATGATGTGGTTGGCATGGGTGGCATCCTGAAAACCTTCCGAGATTTTGGGAAAAAGGAAGGGACCCGAGGCAGAAACCATGTCCAATGTATGAAGTCTATGGAAGAAAGTCTAGAGGATATTCAGTTGTGCTCCCTGAAGAGGAATGAAAGTGTCACTGACAACAGTTACTCTGGCCACCTCCAATGCAGTCTCACAAGTGGCAGTCAAGAAACATGACATTCCTTTCTCACAGGTACCATGATCACAGTATAAAACCAAAGCAGCACCAAAAAATAATATACCATAACATTTTATTGTTTTTTGTGTGGATCTTACATTCTTAAATTTAGAAAAATGGAAAGTGAATTTCCAGTTTGTCAGTGGTCTAGATATTAGGTGATTCTGAACACCCTCTGCCCCATCCTGCCCTCATAACTGCAGAAGCTGAAGGGGTACCACAGAACTGAGGCCAGTTTTCATTAGTTCATGGCTTGCCATGGACAAAGAATTTATCACCAAGCAATTGATATGCTGGTGATGAGACTCTGTACTTAGGTGATCTTTCCTTGAGAAAGAAGAATGGACTTCAAGAGGATACAACATGGCAAGACTTTGTAGAACCCTTGTACAGCACTTGTGCCCTGCTGGCATCACCTTCCAGAACTGTACCAAAGTATCAGACTTGGACTTTCTGCAAGACTGAGTTTGCCATGAGAAACCAAAGTCATATTAATCTTGGTGTTCTGTCTATTTGGGAAAAGTTGTTTTTTTTTTTTAAGCAGCATGCAGTTAAAAAAAAAAGTCTGCTGACAGGCTTTCCTGTGAGAGGCAAATAAAGGAGTTAGCAGAATGAATTTTCATTTGTTCTTAAAGCAGAACAAGAAACAGCATCTCATGGGAAACTCCTTCATCTCATAGCACGGGGTTCACAACAAATATTTGCAAAAAAAAAAACCACCAGGAAAGCAGCTAACACTTTGGCATCCCCTTATATTGCTTAGTGTGGACAGATCAAGAAATCTGAAAGATATCTCAAGAAATTCTCCAAACTCAATAGCCAGATCCTTTGTTACTTCTGAGGCTCCAGCAGCTTTCCCAAGGACTATGGCAATAGCCATTTTCAACAGGCTCCCTGCCTCCAAACTTTCCTTACTTGAACTCATCAACCAAACAGCTTCCAGATGGATTTTCCTAAAGCACAAGTCAGATGTTTTAATCATTACCCTCAACGACCTCCAGGGGCTCCCTATTACCTCTAGGCTTCAATACACAATTTTCTACTTCATTTTGAAGAATGTGAAAAGTTAACTCCTCTCTTCCTTTCTCACTTTATTACATATTTCTCATGAAGCAGCCAACTAGATTGTTTACTTTTCATATATAACTCCCCAATCCCTATCTCAGTGTCTTGGCCCTGCTTGTCTCCCCTTGCCCCACCCTCCATATTTGACAAACACTTTCCATTCACCTGCACTTCTCAGAAGGCTGAATTTCCTTCAAGGCCCAGCTCACACACTGCTTTCTACCTGAGTTCATTCTTGATCCCACTAAGCTGCAAGTACATCCTCTCTATTCCTCCTCCTACTACCACATATCTTTTTTTAGGGGGGGTAGATGGAATTCCTATTTTATTTATGTCTACATATGGTGCTGGCCCAATGGGGTTAGGCGAGTCTCTCACTCTCTGTTCTGTACCCAGGCATGCAGTTGACCTGGGCTCATTCTTCTCAGCATATATCACACTGACACAACCAGGAGTTGATATTGTTACCAACAGACAGAGAAGGAAGAGCAAAGGTTGCAAGACTGCACCTTCGTCATGTTCAGCAGCATGATGTGGGTGATGATTCAGGAAAGCGTACTGAGAAGGGACAGTTTGGAAGTAGAAGGAGAAATAAGAGAGAAGAATGTCAAGAAAACTAGAGAGGAAAGAGGCTTGGAGGAGAAGGAAATCAGTAGCATCAAATTCAGTGTCACGCCTCTCTGGCCTGTGACAACAAGGAGGACGATAACTGAGAAGATGCTCAGATGTGGAAATTAAGAGATCATTGAGAGATGCATTCTGGGAAGATGACAGACTAGGTCAGAAATGGCCAGGATCTCTCTTCTAGGTAACTTCAGAGAGAGAGCAGTTTCAGTTAAGGGATGAGGTCATAAGAAAGATTGGCAAGTGTGTGAGAGGAGAGGAAATGGAGGAAATGGAGGTGGGCAAAAATTGGGTAGGAATTTGAAGAACAAGGGAAGGTAGCCATAGGATGATGGCTTGAGTGTATGGGAGGAGCGAGGGAGGAGGAAGGCTTGGGAATGTTCATGGGCAATAAAGGAGCAGGTAGATAAGGAAATTTTGAAGATTTGTGTGTGTGTGAGAGTGGGGACAATCTTTGAGAAAGATCAGAGGGTATGAAGCAAAGGGCACAGGAAGAGAATAGCTACTCTTTAGGACAGACAGCGTGAGTGAGGAGATAGTAGGGAGAAAATGATGAGTGAATGTAAGATGAAGCCAAAGAGAGAGGAGGGAGGTCCAGGCAAATGGTTTATATTTTCTCAGAAAAAGTATGAAACCAACAGTGGGGCAGTATGAGGATGTGGAGTGAGGTGGAAGATATAAAAGTATGCAAAAATCATAGTTGCCACTGAGGAAGGAGCGGGAAAGAAAACCAGTCAGCAAAGAGTAAAAGACCTTTCGGCTCCCTTCCAGATTTGTGGGCTGACAGTCTGGGCCAACATGCACATATGTTAGGGAATCTCTCAAAATGACATTTGAATCCCTCTAGTATGAGCCAAGAAACACACACTTTCAGAAATGGCCATTAATATTCTGTCTGACAGAATATGGGGTCCAACAGCTTGGAAACCCTGGCACGCTTGCTGGAATATGGAATTGCTGTTTCTTTTCACCTGCTGATCCATGTGGCACTGGGTGGGGCACTCCTCCATGGCCATAAGTGAATGCCCAACTTCCAATGAAACATGGATCCTTTCAGTTTCAGGGTGGGCCAGCCCCAGTTTCTATCTGGCAGTGATGAGGAGGGGCACCATCTTAATGGAGATACTTTGAAAGCTTCTTCATAATAGAGTCTCTACGTTAGAAATGTTCCATTTCTATCTTCTCTTTTCTTTCACGTTTTGCACAAATAAATTTTGGATGAAAATCTGGAGGGAAATATTTAGTAGAATCATTGCAAAAGCAGTCACCTCAAATCAGAGGACATGGGTCTAAATTCCCATTCTGCCTCTAATTAGCCAAAGATTTTCCCATAAACTATTGTCCTTTGATCCTCAGTTTCTTCACCTGTCAGAAGAAGGGGCTGAAATAGATGAGCTCTAAGATTTTTTTCCAGCTCTAAATCTATGATCATATATTCATTATTCAACTCTATTCCTACCTGAAGACATGAGAGATTCTCTCCTGAACACAATGACCACATCATAAGAAATTTGAATAGCAAAATTGCATGTAAATGTGTTAGAGGTCTTACTCTTCTGTCACTCCCAGTCTGGGATGATAGAAGGTTTGACAGAAGGGTTATGTTCTGCCAAGGTCCTTTGGTGAACAAAAGTCTGGGGACTGTTTTCCCATTAAATCCTTTCTCAGATACACAGTATTACTCCTCAATCAGCAATAAAGATGGAGAGTCAGTCCTTTTTTACTCCAACCTCCCACACATACTTAGAAATTCCATTTTTATTTTCCTTTTTTCGGTTTGCTTTGCTATTTCTAATCATCATTCTACTCTTCTCCCCCTTTTCTTTCCCTCTTATTTGTTAGCTGCCCCCAGGGCTTGGAATCTCTCCAACTCCAATGAATTCCAGAAGAGATTCTCTACCTCTGCAAACCCCCCTTCCCTGGCCCAATATCACACCAATACCCAATGTTCAGTTTCTTCTTTTCCCCTATCCTCCTTTCTATTCAAGTTTAGCTTGTGAGCAGAAAGAGTCCTGGCATTGGAGCACAGACCAGCTTTCCTCAGCCCCTCTATCTCCCCAATGCTCCCTGCCCTCACTCCCCCTCAGCCTACCTTCATCAGAGCTGGGAAGCTTGTGTAGGGATTAAACTAATCTCCTCCTCAGCCAGGCTCTCTGTGCTGGTCCCCAGTAAAGTCCAGAATGTTTGCCAATCTGGAGTGCTAACAGTGGCTAAGTAGGTGAGGTAAATGAAAATGTAAGGGGACAAAAACACATTATGTCAATATATTTTCATGAAAGTTTGCCTGAGTTTATTAATTTGATGCAAGGTCAAGGATGGAGGAAAGACAACCACTCTCTTTGCTGCTTATTAAATGTGAACTCCTTGGCATTGGCTTGGCTATTTTCATAACGAATAATTTAACCTGCTTTTCTTTCTAGAAGGCGCATGGATACATTAATGGCATTCTTTAAGTAGTTTGGGGTTGGTTATTTTGTTGATTAATACTCAAGAAAGTAGAATTAGGAAACTGGGCAACAAAGCTAGGCATTTCAGCAATAGTAATTTCACTCCCATGGTGCTAGGGGGCTGCTCCCTCTTCTTTACTTTCGGAAAGAGAGAAATTCAGAATTGGGTTAGAATTGGAAGCAGCTTCTCTGAAATACTTCCAGACCAGGGGTGGGGAACCTGTGGCCTTGAGGCCACATGTGGCCCTTTAGGTCCTCAAGCGTGGCCCTTTGACTGAATCTTTAATAAAAGGATTTGTTCTGTAAAACTTGGACACAATCAAAATGCCACATCCAAGGACCTAGAAGGCCACATATGTCCTTGAAGCAGCAGGTTCCCCTCACCCCTGATCTAGACCTTACCCATGTATGGCTCATAGGTCTTCCACTGCCTAGGATCTTCTCCTCCCTGGCCTCAGCTCCACTTTACCACAATGGGAGGAGAGTGGACTCATTCACGTTAGTAGAGGCTAGAAGGATGCAATCTCTGAGAAGGTTTAAATCCCACCACCTTTACAGTTCCCAGAAGTGGGACACTGATGTATAATTAGCCATCACTTTTCCTGATGATCTTGGAGGTCATAAATTTATCTGTTATAGTCCAAAAGGCCTTTTCTATTTTTGAGGAGGGGAGGGCAGAATCTTACTAGGAGGTGGGAAAGTTCCATTGAGATTCAGTAAAGGCAACTGGTAACATACGTAATAACAGCACTACCAACCATCTTGGGTGGGGGGTGTGGGGTGTAGTGAGCAGCTGTAGAGAGCCTGGGAAGTGGCACTGGTAAAGTTTAAGATTAAGTTTAGCTCAAAAGGAGAAATTCATGATTTTCCCCTTGTCATTCTTAGCATCTTGAAAGGGTGGGAAAAATGGGAAAAAGGGACAAAAATAGCCCACAGGTTCCAAAATCTCTCTGTAGACAGACCTGTATGGAATGGTCAGCCCAGATCAGATGAGATAGAAGGGAGATAGCAAAGGTTCCAGACTCAGGAGAACTAACTCAGCTATTCAGTGGAGAGGCAGAGACTTCACAAAGACATTTAAACTGCAATTATGCAATGCCAGATTCCCCATGTTGGCAGGGAATCCTTGCCAAATAGTCCCATGGTTTCCCAAGAAACTTCAGAAAGCAAATACCCAAACACCTACATTGCATTTCTGCTCATTATGAGTGATTTTTTAAAGTGTGCTTTGTTTTAAGACATGTTTAAAAACACAGGTCCTGGTAACAAGGAAGGATTGTATATAAAATTAAGGCCTGGGAGACTCCTTTATGACTGCCCAGGCTGTGTTCTGAGAGTCTTCAGATTCTCTAAAAATGACATTTGAATATATCTACTTGGAGTTAACAAACACGACATGCCAGGAGCTCAGCAAAGTGCTGGGGATACGAAGACCCAAATCCAATAGTCCCTACCCTCAGGGAGCTTACATTCTCCTGAGAGCTGTTGCAAAGGTGAAATTGACAGACTTTGATACCATGTTGGAAATGAGGGGGGGATAGTGAAAATTTAAAGATAACTTTTGGGTTACGAGCCTGCAGACAGAAAGGTTGTTATAGCCCTCCCTACAGTAATAGGGTTGGTAAGGAGAGATGCCTTAGGAGTAAATAGAATGAGTTCATTTTTGAATATGTTGAGTTTAAGTGGACTATTGGAAATCTAGTTTGAAATATTTGAAAGATAGTTGGAGAAGTGAAATTCAGGGTCATCAGAGAGGTTAGGGCAGTGTAGGTGGATTTGAGAATCATCAGCATAGAGATGGTAATGATATCCATAGGAATTGATGAGATCACCACATGAAGTAGAATGGAAGGAGGAGAAAAGAGAACCAAGAACTGAACCCTGTGAGACAACTA
This sequence comes from Phalanger gymnotis, assembly GCA_028646595.1. Lineage (NCBI taxonomy): Eukaryota > Metazoa > Chordata > Mammalia > Diprotodontia > Phalangeridae > Phalanger > Phalanger gymnotis. Next base: position 4,904 of record JAQQSZ010013048.1, on the reverse strand, counting down.
CAGTCAGAAGGTATCATCTGGCTGCAGATCCATACCAGAAGGCTGAGAAGTAGTCAGATAGGCAGGAGGAGAGCCAAGAGTACATGTTGTCCTGAAAATGTCGAGAGGGGATGGTGAGAAATGAATTATTTTTGTTGTAGCTAGTATCCTGTTCTCAATCCTGATCCTGCTTAATTGCACTGTAGCATTAGACATTCTTCATCACCTTTTGCTGCTATTTATTCTCTCCACTTGATGCTTTTATGTTCCTGCTCCCTCCCTAGTGCTCTGACCAACCCTCAGTCTTTGCTAATTCTTTATCCATGCCATGACCTCTAATCATGGGTGCCCCCCACCAGAGTTTGGCTTGCACCCCGTACACTTTTGACATATATTTCCACACTTGGCCATCTCATCAGCTTCTTTGGGTTCAATAATCATTTCTATGCAGATGATTCCCAGAGGTATACATCCACTCCAATCTCTCTATTGAGCTATAGTCATTAAACTCCACCTGCTTCTTGGACATCTCAAGCTGGATATCTGATACACATCTCAAATTTGACATACCGAAAAATCATTGTCTTCTCCTCCCTTAATCTCTCCCCTGTCCTGAACATCCATATTACCACTGAGATGATCACCATCTTCCAAGTCACCTAGGTTTATGTATTATGAAGGCAGAATTTATGATTTCAAAGAGAATCATATATATGTCTGAATGGTTCAGAACTGCAGGATATAAGGAATTCTCTAAGTAGAAGGCAGAAGAATAAAGCATTTATTCAGGCTCCAAAGTAACAGACCCATTAACCAGGCTCCCCATTTTGATATTTTGATCAAAAGCTTCCAGGCCCAATAAGTCCGCTTCACCAGAACAACCAGGAGGCCACAGAAAAACATGATGGTATTAAACCAAATCATATTCATGCTTCCCCTCTCCCGTAAGAAGATTACCCACTGGCCTCAAGTCCTTGCTCAGCACTCCTCGGTCCACACATGAGTTGGATCTGCTACTGGGCAGCTCCTGCTTGGCTTTATCTTCAGCCTCGGAGGCTGTAGCTGTCTCTGGCTCCAACAGAAAATCAATCTTCAAGCTGTCTTCTCTCCTGTTAGAGTGTTTTTAACGTCATCAAGGTCATCTGAATGACCAGAGCTTATTGGTTCTTGAGTTGGCCCCTCCCCTTAGGACCCTGGGAGGTTCACATCCACCTAGATTAGGTTAACACCTAATAGGGCATGTCTCTGGAGTTAACACCTCCCCTTAGCTGGCCCCACCTCAGTCATCAATCCACACCCACATAGGTTTCACACCTAATAGGGCTTTGGGCCTGGGGCTTAGCACCTAGTAAGGCTTAATGAAATACACTGAGTTACTCAAAGAAAACAGGCCATTTTGCTTACCAACACAGTTTATGTCTTCGGTTTCTTCCTTAACTCTCTCCTCTCTCACCCCACATATCTAATCCACTGCCAAATCTTTTTGCCTCTACCTTCCTAATATCTCTGGTATATGACCCCTTCTCTTCAATCTTAGTGCCATAACCATGTTCAGGTTCATAAGCTCAAGACTTCACCAGGTCTACTGAGGTACTGCAGTGCCTTTTAGCTGGTCTCCATTCCTCAAACCTTCCAGCCCCCACACTAATCCATCTTCTATTCAGCTATAAAGGAGATTTTTTTCTAAAGTGACCACATCATCCCCCTGCACATTGAGTTTTATGAGCTCCCACTTGCTTTTAGTTCTAAAAAGAAAGTAGTCCACTTGGCATTTAAAGCTCTTCAGAGCCTTGTCCCTCCTGAGAGTTTTAGTTTTATTTTACCTTAATGGTGTCCACCAACTCTTTGAAGTAACTACACTAGCTGTCTGAGTTTCTTAACATGCCATGTCCTTTGCAAGGTTCATTGCCCATGCCTGGAATGCTCTGCCCCCTCATGACCATCTCTGTGTTTCACTGACTTCATGACTCGTTTTAAGTTCCACCATCTTCAGAATGTCTTTACGTATCCACCAGTTGGTAATGCCTTCTACTTTCAATTTACCTCCCTCTACTCAGTTTATGTCTTGTACATATCTAGTTATATACATGTTCTCTTTCCCATTAGAATTATGCTGTTTGAGGGCAAGGACCCCCTTCCCATTTTCTTTGTATTCCTGTGACTTAGCAGCATGCCTGGCATATATTCGGTGCTTAACAAATGTTTCTGGACTGATGGACTAACAATTGGTCAGACTTGTCCTTTACAAACATCACCTTGGCATTTGTGTGGAGGATGGATTGGGGAAGTTGGAGACCAGAAGCCAAGAGACCAGTTAGAAGGTGGCTGGAACTATCCAAATGAGAGGTGATAAAGGCCTGATCTAGGTGGTGTGTGAGTGGAGAAAGAGGGACATTCCTAGAGTTAAGCTGTATAGCATGTTTCAATTGCCTTTTATTTTTAATACACAGTGGAGTGTGGGGTAAAAGCTTTCCATGCAAAAAGCAGAAATTTTGCCAAATTCGCCCTCTTCTGGCGGGCTGTATTGAGTTGGATTTTATCCTGAAGACATAAGCACATTGTCTGAGCCAACCTCAACCTATTTTTAACTATACAGTCAAATACCTTACACATAATACTTTCTTTAAGTCAAATAAAAACACATTTATGGAGCAAAGATGTGCCTGTATTCTGGTCATTGACTTTGGCTCTGGAGATGCAGGTCTCGGCCTTTAGATTTGAGGGATTTGGTGAGCGCTTATAATACAAGCATCAACAATGCTAATAAATGATGTGGCTTGAGGTCTGAGTTTGTGAGAATGGGCCAAACAAAATGCTGTGGAGGTCCAGGGGCTGCAATCAGTGAGAGCTGACAGGACTGAGAGTCACTTCAGCATCTCTAGTGTCTAACAATTGACAAAGGACTTTACATATCAACCAGTCAAACAACAGTAATGCCTACACCCACTACATTGCAATCACTGCTGAGGGCTGGGGATAGACAGACAGGAAATGAAATCTTTCCAGACTCGAGGAACGTCCATTTTTAAGGTGGTGAGGAGGGAACATGACGTTTCTGAGTTGGGCTTCTCAATGGTCCTGTGAAGTAGATGCTATGGGTTATTTCCATTTTACAACTGAGACATCTGAGGCTGATCGTGATAATGTAACTTGGTCGTGGTCAAGGGAACGAAAAAGGAAACATTTATGAAGCACCTACTTTGTGACAGGCATTATGCTAAGCACTTTAAAACTGTTATCTTATTTGATCCTTACAACAACCTTGAGAGGTAGAAGTTGTTATTCAGAGAACATTGAGATACACAAAGTTAAATGATTTGCACAGGGTTACAGGACTAAGTATTTGAGGCTAAATTTGAGTTTAGATCTTATTGATTTCAGGCTTATCTGGCCCTCAATCTAGCTTCCTTCAGAGGCAGGGCAGGTAGTTACTATTTGAGTGATTTTTTTTCTTTTGTTAATTATTTATTTAATATTTTAATTTTCAACATTGATTTCCACAAAATTTTGAGTTACAAATTTTATCCTCGTTTCTACCCTCCCTCCCACTCCAAGATGGCAAATGTTCTGATTGCCCCGGTCCCCAGGCAGCTCTTCCCTCTGTCAAACCATTCCCCACCCCATTCCTTTCCCCTTACTTTCTTACTGTAGGGCAGGATAGATTTCTATGGCCCCTTTCCTATATCTTATTTTTAAGTTGCATACAAAAACAATTTTTCTTTTGAGCATCTGATTTTTAAACTTTGAGTTCCAAATTCTTTCCCCTCTTCCATTCCCGCCCACCATCCCTAAGAAGACAAGCAATTCAACATAGGCCACACATGTATCATTATGTAAAACACTTCCACAATACTCATCTTGTGAAAGAATAACCGTATTTCCCTCCATCCTATCCTGCCCCCCTTTATTCAATTTTCTCCCTTGACGCTGTGCCTTTTCAAAAGTGTTTACTTTTGATTACCTCCTCTGCCTATCTTCCCTCCCTTCTATAATTTCCCATTTTTTATCCCCTTCCTCCTACTTTCCTGTGGTGTAAGATACCCGATTGAGGATGTATGTTATTCTCTCCTCAAGTCAAATCTCATGAGAGCAAGATTCACTCATTTTCCCTCACCTGCCCCCTCTTCCCTTCCAACAGAACTGCTTTTTATTGCCACTTTGATGTGAGATGATTTACCCCATTCTATCTCTCCCTTTCTCCTTCTGTCAATATATTCCTCTCTTATCCCTTAATTTTCCTTTTTTAGATATCATCCTTTCATATCCAACTCACTCTGGGCCCTCTGTCCATATATGTATGTATGTATATATATATATATATATATATATATACATATATATATATACACATATATATGTACATATACATATATATATACACACATTTTTTAAATTTAATAAATCCCTTGTAAATTCTCTTTCTTGTTTACTTTTTCATGCTTCTCTTGATTCTTGTGTTTGAAAGTCAAATTGTCTATTCAATTCTGGTCTTTTCCCTGAGAAAGCTTGAAAGTCTTCTATTTTATTGAAAGTCTATATTTTGCCTTGGAGCATGATACTCAGTTTTGCTGGGTAGGTGTGTTGGTAAGGCAAAATGGACTCCTTAGCACTTGAGGAGTTTGGCTTTTGTTTACTTTGTTTACTTTGAGTGAAAATACTTTCAACTGTTAAGTGCTAAGCCCCAGGCCCAAAGCCCTATCAGGTGTGAAACCTGTGTGGGTGTAGATTAATGACTTAAGAGGGGCCAACTCGGGAACTAATGATCTCTGGTCACGCCAGAGGCTCGGCTGGGAGGAGAGGCAAGCTAAGAGACAACTACTAGCTCAGAAGCTGAAAAAAGCCAAAGCAGAGCTGACCCGTGTGTAGACCCAGGAATTCGAGCAAGGACTTGAGGCCAGTAAATATGATTTGGCTAAATACTATCT
>JAQQSZ010013047.1:0-11859 GCA_028646595.1 Phalanger gymnotis | reverse complement strand
CGCGCGCCATGCGCTGGGCTCTGCTTGGCTCAGCTCTGCTCCCCTCAGCTGGGAGCTGGGAGTTCCGTTTGGGACAGACCTTACCCCGAGACCATCCAGGCTCTCCTGGACTGGAGCCCTGCTTCCCTCTGCCACTTTGTGGGTTCTGCAGTTCTAGAATTGGTTCACAGCCATTTTTAATAGGGTTTTGGAGGGACTTGGTGGGGAGCTCACACCAGTTACTGCTTTCCAATCGCCATCTTGGCTCCGCCCCCCCAAGGAAGAGCTTTCTAACTCCTGGATCTGTTCAAAACTGGAAAGGATGACTTGGGGAGACGTCACTAGAGATCTTAGGTAGCAGGTAGATAGGCACTTGCCAGGAATGCTGTGGAGATGGGCTCCTCCTCAGGAAAGGCTGGAACTAGACAACATCTCTGATTTAGTTCTGAGAGTCTGTGATTCAGTAAGTGGATGTAAATAGGTGGGTACTCACAGCTCTGGACAATTATCAACGGTAGCATGTCGCACAGGCCTGAATCAATAGCAATCCCACTGACTCCTCTAACGGGTAGCCCTCTCAGCTGATTGCTTCGATAAGAGATTTCTGGAAGAGATGAAGAAGTCTATTTTTTTTTTCTTTTTGAAAGCCACTAAAGCGTGTTCTTTGCCATTTCAAACACCTGAAACTCAGTAATTTTCTGCAATTGTCTCAGGCTGGGGTCAATTATTCCTGGATATAGTGCGAGCACAAGAGAGAAACAGTATGACATCATCATTAGAGGGCTGGCCTTGGAGTCAGGAAGACTTGGGTTCAGATTATGCTTCTCACACAAACTCATTTTGTGATCAAGAGCAAGTGTCTCTCTCTCAATACCTTAGGTGAGTCTCTAAGACTACAGGTAAAATTTATGTAGTGCTTTGTGGCATGCAAAGTTCTTTACATTTCATCCTGTGTGATTCTCACAATCCGATGAAGTATGTGCTATTATTTCCCCCATTTTATGAAATTGAAAGGGTTATGTGATTCACCAAGTGTCATATAGCTAGTAAATTTCTGAGCCAAGATTTGTACTTGAATCTTCCTGTCTGCAAGTCCCACCTAGCTGCTTCATATATATGGGTACAGAGTGTTTCCTGTACTGCTTAAGTTACAGGTTCAGAGGTCACCTCCCAAATACATAGGAAACACATACTAAGTAAAACCTACTATGTATTCATGCAGAATGATGCAGAACCAAGAGACTAAACAAGAAAGTAGTGTATCAGGGCTGTGGGAAATGGACATTTTCCCACAAGACTGTAAGATAAATTTTCAGCATTCCTTCCTGTTCTATTCCACACTTCTAATTATTACCATTAACTCTTGACTTATGTACATAACTCATGTTTACCATAAGTTATTTTTTAAACAAGACATACTAGGATCTCTTCTAGAGATGACAAAAGGGAGTATTTTCAGACTAATAATAAGTCGTATGTATATAGAGCTATTCGGTTTACAAAACTCTTTCATCACGAGAACCTTTTGAGGTAGAGGGGGGCAAAAGGTATTTTCACTGTTTCTCTGATAAGGAAGCAGAGGTTCTAAAGCAGAATTGTCCATAGTTACACAGTTAGCAGGGGCAGAAATGTAACTCGCACCCAGGTCTCCTGACTCTAAGCCCAGGGCTCTTTTCACTTTCCTATCTCTCATCCATGAAGTGGCTCATATCTTTAATCACTGTTTTGGTTCTGATGAACAGGAAGTTGAGATAGAGCATGGGTGTTCTATATATCTGCATACAATTATGGCTAATTTTTTTTAATCATAAAATCTGAAGACTGTGAGAGACTTTGAAAGGTTATCTAATCTATGCCTTTACCTCCAAATAGGGGCTTCATTTAGCAATCCTCAAAAGCCAAGTTCACCATTTTATTGTGAAATTTCAGACAAGGAAATTCCCAATGTTCTCTTGGGAACACATTAAAGACTCTGACAGTAAGGAAGTTTGTATTTCACACAAGTTCCTGACACTGAAATGAAAACCCTTCTCTTTTGGCCAGTCCTGGAAGGACAGAAAGGTCTCCCTCTGAATTCCCTCAAACATTTGTTTAAGGATGTGTAACTCATTCTTAAATCGTACCTCCTCAGCCTTGAACCCAAACCAACTAGCCCTTCAGTGCCTTGTTACCCTTTGCAGAGACTGGCCTGGGAACTGAGGACAGACCAAACTGCCTTCTGTTCTCACACTTAGGGCATTTCTCCCACCCTTCTCTCATTTACAGTATCCCTAATGCAAAGGTAGATGCTGTTGGTTGTCGCCGCCTGAATAGCAAATGCAGAGGTGTTGGAAATGTTGTCATAGTTGTCTGAAGAAGTCTCTGTCAGCGTTTTCCATAAGAAGGAAACAGCAGGAGCTTTTTATAATGTAACTTTAATTACAATGGCCAAGAAACTTGGCACAGGAAGAGGCTCTGTCCCTGCCTCCCTCCCCCTTTATGCTGCACCTGCCAAGAGTAATTTGAAATGCCTCAACGTGTATGTCTCATAAGTGGTGTCACCCCCCTGTGGGCACCAGTCAGTAGTTCTTTGCTTTTCTTTCCCTCTCTCTCTTCCCTTTGTTCATTTTAGCAGCCAATTCCTAAATTAATAGCATAATCAATGAGATAAGATAAACAAGGCACTTAATAAAGCAGTTTCAGTGGCATAGCTAAATACCCCAATTTACAAGTTGAAGTCGAGAAACACGCAGAATGGATCATTTCCTATCTTCTCACACTGAGTTGATTTATGGCTATTTCTATTTTGAACATGACCTTCAAATAGCTAAACAAAGCCAGTAAAACCACAGAAAACCAACCAGCAGGTGGCAACACATAAACTTCCATAATTTTCTTTCGGGTGTCTAGTGTTTGTGAGAGAGCAGGAGGGCAGTTTGTGGATTAATTGTTCTGAGATCCATGGTGGGGAGAAGTCCAGGATTTAAAGCTGGAAAGGACTTTACAGCCCATCTAGTCTGACCTTTTCCTTTCAAGATGAGGAACTTAGTGTCAGAGAGGTGCCATGACTTGCCCAAAGGCATGCAAGTGGTGAGTGTGCAACTGAAACCAGTTAAGTTGATATGGGCAAAAAAGAGCAAGCAAATTTCATCCATTAGCATTGCCAGTGAAAGAGGAGGATAATTTTAGGACCTTTCTAGCCACCTGTTGACTATCTCTTAAGCAAAGCACTTTTTTAATTATCAGGTGTTTTCTCCCCTAAATGAATCCTCCTTCCTTTTTTGAATGTACTTTCCAGGAAAACATGCTGAAAACTTTTTATTTTGGATATTCTGAGAAGATTGTAGTACCTAGAAAAGCAGTAAATATTTAAGGACAAAGGTTATGAAGGACTAGCATGTGGAAGAATAGTGAGATGATTAGCTTTAGATTCAGAGAACAGTTCTAAAAACCTAGAGTGAAAATCATAGAGAGGCAGATTTTGGTTTATTGTAAGGGGGCAAACTTAACAATCTGAATGTCTGAGGAGTAGGATGGGCTGCTTGGGGACTATTGAGTCCCTCTTTTTAAGATCTTCTAATGGAGAATGGGTTAATTTCAATGTAACAAAAATTTGTTAAATGTCTACTCTCTATAAGGTGCTGGGGATAATCTAAACCTGTTGGGTTTTTTAAAAAATGATTGCATAGAAATCCTAGTGTGAGAAAAATCTCTTCACCAACAGAGATGAGCAGCTTATCTTTAACTAAAAGTATTAGAGTAGGGTTGCAAAAACAAATAGAAAAGGATTTTGCAGGCTACAAACTGACTTAGAAAACCACAAATTAACATTTCTAGGTTGTATTATATTTTTGTTTGTTTTGTTATGCATTTCTCAATTTCATTTTAATTTGGATTCTGGCCAGAGTTTTTCGGCCTACTTATCTGCTGACCCCCAAGTCTGACACCTCTGTATTAGAGAATTTGTTGGGGCATATGAGAGGCTAAGTGACTTGCTCATGGTCACAGACCACCTGTCTTAGGGATAAGAATTGAGCCATGGTCTTCCCGCCAGTCCTCTATCTGCTACACTATGATGTCTCGTGCTAGAGATACAAAGACAAAAACAAAACAGTCCTTGCCCTCCACACACTTTCACTTAGACCATTTGCTGGGATTTTGTCAGAGGCTATTTTTTCCTCTGGTCAGACTATATGTCTTCTGAGGTCTCTACCTCTCCAGGGATCTTATGATTTTGCATAGTCACCAGTTGTGAAGCCTACTTTGTGATAATCTGTTGCTTATGTGTTAATACTGCATAAAGAATGTATTGAGGAAATATATTGAGGAAATTTTCCATATTGAGGGAAGAATTTCATGATCATGACCTATATGACAAATGTAAGTTCCCATTGCCAATTTTAGATAACCTCTATAAAAAGGATGTGGTAGAAAAACTCCACACCCATACCACCAGACCACTAAGCCCAGTTTCTTGGGGTGAGATAAACTACTGCTATTACTTCCTCAACAGAGAAAATGTAAAAGTTACAGGCTACCTGTCAAATGTCTGCCCTCAGGCAGGGGAAACTACTGGAACCATAGTAAAATCAACTGAATAGCTGGGTCTGAATCAAGGGATCTTCTAGGACCTCAGAAGAGTGAGTATTCATGTTAGACTGCTTCAGATGGGAGGTAGAAAGAAGTGATCTCAAACTGGTGAGTGGCCAACTCTTTCTACATCGCCAGCACCATTTGCCCAAACTATCAGCTATATTAGCATAGCTCGATACAATGCATTCTAATTTTCTAAGTATGGTTCTTCCCCCTTCCCTATTCTGCTAAGTCATGCATGCCGAGGGAACATGGGGGTATTGGGATCAGAAGTACGTGAATGATGGGAGAATCATAATTGCAGGGGATGTTGGTTTATTTAATTAGTTTATTTGACTTCTCTGGAAATGTCTAGAAACTGTGCAAAATTAATATGTACAAGAATATTTAGCTGCCCAATTAGGGAAACATAAATTAGACGAATCATCTACACTGTTCAAACCACAACCGCCAAAGGAAGCTAAATGAATGGAAGGCAAATAAAAATAAATGCCTTTCAGTGAAATTTGCATAACCCCTAAATAGAGGCAAAAGACTCTTAGAAGAATTACCCTTAGTTCCTAAAGTAGAGACTATTTCTAAAGCAGGACTGAATATCTCTGCTTAGAACTCAGTATTAAGATTAGGTTGCAGGGGGATGCAATTTTCCCTTGGTTGTTTTGGTGGAGAAATGTACTCATTAGAACTGTAAAATCCCAGAACATATAGAGCAGCTAGGTGGTGCAGTGGATAGAGGGCCTGGCCTGAAGTCAGGAAGATGTATCTTCCTGAGTTCAAATCTGGCCTCAGACATTTACTAGCTGTGTGACCCTGGCCAAGTCACTTAAGCCTGTTTGCCTCAGTTTCCTCATCTGTAAAATGAGTTGGAGAGGGAAATGGCAAACCGCTCCAGTGTCTTTGCCAAGAAAACCCCAAAGGGGTCATAAAAAGTCAGACATGACTGAAAAATAAGAGATCAAAGACCATGAGAACCCATGGGAAGCATCAACATCTTGAGGGATTTGGAAAAACTAGGATTATGGTTAGAGCATGTCACTTTCCTACATCATTTGTAAATGTTTCTCTAGCTGAAACTTCTCAGTGTTGATAGGATTTCAATAGCAGATGACAGACAGATGACAGACCTCCTCAGTTCCTATTTTGTTTCTGTCCTGATTACTAAGGAGAAAGATGGCTAATGGGGAATTGAAATTCAAGGTCAGAGAGGTAGTGAAAGAAGACCAGAAGTACTACATGCCCATATACTCTAAGAACATGAAGATACCATTGGTGAATCCTTCCCCCAATCTTCAAAACAATGTGACAAATGGAAGTGGAGATATAGAACTAGAAATGAGCACGTTGGTTGATGTTCAAAAAGGGTAAGATGGTTGATTGTTATTGCAATAGTCTGGTGAGTTTCATGTTCAGTTTTGGTGCAACCCCAGAAGAAGTTATTAAAGGGATGTTTTGTGAGCCCTTGGAACAGGAAGCGATGATCACCATGAGTCAGCATAAATTCATGAAGGAAAAGCCCTGCCAAGTGAATCTGGCTTCTTTTGTTGTTTGATTATTTGTTTTATAGGCTTGCTAGATCAGTCAAATTCTACAGACCAAATATACTTGCATTCCAGCAAAACTGATGTTCACCATAATTCTCATAGACAAGATAGAAAGAGTTATTTGAATAGTTCACGAGTCATTTCCAGAAAATGTTGGTTGAGGTCAATTTGTATAGCTCCAGCAGGGTATATAGAATGCTCTCTCTGACTCTGCTAGGTTCAATCATTTTATTAGTATCTTAGATGAATAAAAATTTCCATAACAACAGTAACAGCCTCCAAATATTTTCATATTTTTAAGTTTGCTGATGACATAAGTCTTAGATGCAAAGCTAAAACGGTTGTTTTATGAACTGAGATTGAATGATAATAGCAATACTACTAATAATAGTTATAAGTATTTACAAAGTATTTTAAAGTTTGCAAAGTCTTTTAAAATATTATGTTATCTTACCCTCATAATAACCTTGGAAGATGGTGCTGAAAGAAACTGAGGCACATAGCAGTTAAGTGACTTGCTGAAGGATTCAAACTCAGGTCTTCCTGATTCCAAATCCAGTACTCTATTCTGCTACCTAGCTGCCACAGCTAATTGGAAGCAGAGGCAAAGGTGACAAGATAAAATTCGTTAGAGATAATTACTTGAAGTAAAAAAAGAAAAAATCACCTGCATAAGTATAGGATGGTATAGATATAGCAAGACAACAGTTTGTGTGAAAAGGACCTGAGGGTTTTTGTCAACTGCAAGCTGAGTATGAGTCAATAATGTGATATAGCTAAAAAAGTTAATGTAATCTTAGTGTGTATTAATAGAAGCATTGTTTCCAGAGTGAAGAAAATGGTCACTCCATTGTATTCTAGTCCAATATCTACAGTATTGTGCTCATTTCTGGGCAATATGTTTTAGAAAAGATTTTGAAAAGGCAACTACCTTGGTGAAGGGATTCTCAACCACACCATAGGATGATAGGGTTATGGAATTTGGGATATTCAGTCTAGGGAAGGGAAATTTCGGAGAGGAAATGTAAGCCAGCAGAATGCTTTTCCTAATAAATGCTTGTTGAATGGAAGCAAAGTAACACAATCACAGCAGGTATTCTGTTTGTATTTGAAGCAATTTGTATCTGAAGTATTAGAAGGAATAGCCTCTGGAAATATAAAGGCAGCATGATAGAAAGAAAGAGCTAGACTAAAAACCAGGAAGACCAGGATTCAAGTCTCTCCTCTGACACATACTAACTACATGACCTTGGAGCAAGTCACTTAACTTCCCAATGCTCCAGGCAACTCTTTGGAACTATATGTTACAGAGAAATTGCTGACCTGCATCTACTAGAGTAGATGCAGTTTCCAAATATGGGAGTTCCCTATCAGGCCTAGTCCCTATCCCTATAATTTGGGAGAGATAGTAGGCTTATTCCCCTTCTTCCCAGAAGGCAGTGATAGGACCAGTGCATGGAAAATAGAGAGGGAGTCAGATTTGGGCTCTAATAACTTGAGCTATCTAAAAGTGGAACGTGCCGCCCGAGGAGGATGTGAGTCCCTGGTTATTGGAGGTCTTCCAGCAAAGGATGGATAACCACTATTTGGCAATGTTAATGATGTAAATCCTGTTGGCTTGTATGTTGGACTACATTACATCTCAGATCCTTCCTGGTCTGTAAACATGACCCTAGAGATAAAGTGGCCCGTGTCAAAGACTTTTATTTTCCTCTAATTACTGGTACTCCTCTTCCTCAGAAATTACTTTGTGTTTACATGTGTACATGATAAGCTCCTTAAAGACAAGAACCATTCACATTTGTCTTTATGTCCCTGGTGTCTAGTACAATACCTAGTAGATAAAAGGTGCTTAATAAATGCAGATCCTGGAATACTCCTCTGGAGACACATCCTCTGGACCTACTCCATGTTTTCCTTGGAGTTCTTCATGTCTATACAGTCAATAAAATTCTTTCAGACTTGTGTGAAAAGCTGACTCACAGACTCACCAGAGATATCAGATATTTAATGGTAGCACTCTTCCCCCAAGTGTCCCAGCACACATGAAGTTAGTTTGGGCCCCAACTCTTGAGTATATGGCAAGTCCATCCAGCCTAGAGGAACTTACATTATTCGGGCCAGAAGCTGTAGTAGAGTGGCCGACTTGCCTCCTTGTTTCCCATCTTTATTATAATCTCCAGAGATAGACATGTCTTAAAAAAGTATCATTTATGATTAGGCCATTGCTTGCAGTAAATTTTTTTGTCAGCCCACAAGAGGCTCACATATGAACTACATGACTCCCATGCCTACTGTCTCATTGGTCAATAACAGGAATGTGCAATAATCTTTAGGCCAATTAGATGTGCACACTTTTCTCTCTTTCTTCTGGATGGTGAGGTGAGTGTTTTTGTGACTCAACAGTTCTTACTGTTTTCAAGCAGTAGAATGAGGGAAGTAGCTATTGCTAAGTAACAGGGATATAGGCACTAACTAATATAGAGAAAATATGTATTTCATATATTGTGTTAATTTTGTATACTACATTACTCAATATAAACATTTACTGGCCACTTCTTGACTAGGGTGAAAGCCAATAAGGCTGCTACTGACCTGCTTTACAGGCCACAACATTCTGAAAACGTAGCTCCAAAATTTAAAGATGGTGCTCAAGATTGGGTCTGAGTAGAGCACAGTGTATAGTGGGAGTATCACCTCCCTTGTTTTGGACATTATGCTCTCAATGCAGTTTAACACTCCATTGGATTTATTGGTGCCCATTGTTTGCCTTGTTGACATGATACCAAGCTTGAAAATCTCCAAGATTGTTTCACATGTGTTCTTGTCCATTGAATCCTGGAACTCTGCGATCTTCAAGCAATGAACATCAAAATCAACAGACAATGGATAGACACATAGTGGATAGGAGTTAGTTGTTTCATATTAACAACGATAACTTGAATGTAAAATATGGCATTCTTATCTGGAATCTACTATCATTTATGATTAGAACAACTCAACTCTCCTATAGTCCCAATACTACATACCCAAAATTTCTTTGTTCATAATGCAAGTTGACTTTATGGTTATCTAGAGATGATGAAAACAATAAGGAAAACTTCATTATTCACATTGATAAACAAATGACTGTTATTCATCTAAAGATAATCTTTGTTATAAAACCAAGTCTAACGTTTATCTTTTTTGCTTATTCTTATGATTTTCCTGTGTGGAAAACTCCTGGTATGTAGTTCTAGGACCAACCTGGTCCCTGTATGGAGGAAATATGAGAAAACATGGATCCATAACTCAGCAACTGAATTATCAAAGCTTTGTCTCTGTTGGTTGTTTTCTAATATTTTATTTCATATTCCAAAACTGTAACCTTTACTTATTCTCTGTGATCCAGCCGCACCATGTATGTCAATTATATCAACTGGGTACCTATTGATCATTATAATAACTACCATGTATAGTGTCTACTGTGAGTCAGGCATTGTTCCAAGTGTTTTACAAATATTAAAATATTTGATCCTAACAACAACCCTGGGAAGTAGGTGCTATTATTAAGCTCATTTTACAGTTCAGTAAACTGAGGTAAACAGGTTAACTGATTTGCCTAATGTCACTTGACTAGTAAGTGTCTGAAGTCAGATTTGAACTCAGGTCTTCCTGACTCCAGGCCCAATGCTATATTTACTGCACCATCTAGATTTCTGTTTTGCTCCCCGTGCGTAAGTCTAAGCCTTTCACTCCTGCCTGTAAACCAACTTCCACTGGGATTGAGGACCTGCCTTTCTTCAAATCCCAGTCCATTTAAGATCTGGATTTCTCTGTCTCCTATTTCTGGAGTTGGTTGTGTGTTACCTATTGACAGAACAGCCTCCTAGTGACTGAGAGATTGCCTAACATAAGACTCCTCTTATATTTTACTTTATCTTCTGCCAGCCATCTGGAACATCCACCTGCAGCCCCTCAGTGGACCTCCTTGATGTCACAGCTTCCTTCTCTATAAAATGAAGGTGTTGGGCTAGATAATCCCTAAGGTTTCTAAATCCTATGATCTTCTGATGCCTCCCTGTTCTCCTTGCCTAATGTTGGGATCCCCAGATGAAATTTCTCTCCACTTATCTTGCTTCTGTTAACTGCTCCTGGGACCTTGCCAAGAGTTTTGACCTAACCCCATAAAATCTCTATGTCCTGGCTATTCCCATGTTTGTGTAGCCCCACCATCATGTAAACCCTCATTCTGACAAGAGACTCTATTAGATTTGAAAAGTTCTTTGCCACACCAACAAATCTCACTCATTTCTATCAATTAAATGGTGACAGTAAATAACCTATGACATTTGAGCTTGAAAAAAAGAAAAATATCCATGTAACCAGACTTAATCAAACAGGAACAACAGAAACTCAGTAAGCAATACTACATACTCAAAATTTGTTCATAGTGCAAGTCGACTTTATGGTTATCTAGAGATGATGAAAACAATATGGAAAACTTCATTGTTCACACTGATAAACAAATGACTGTTATTCATCTAAATATAACCTTTGTTATAAAACCAAGTCTAATGTTCATCTTTTTTGGCTTATTCATATGTTTTTCCTGAGTGGAAAACTAGTATGAAAATCATCTGTCATTATAGTCTTTGAATGTTTCCTGTGCCCTGAGAAATTATGTGTCTTGCCTATGGTCACACACCTAGTATATATGTGAGGTAGGCTATGAATCCATGTCCCGATACGAAAAATATCTTCTACGTAATATAAATGTGCCTATGTGCGTAGTTCCTAAAATCACATGATTAGCAGAAGAAACATCAGTTGTTCCCACCATATCAGACTAATTGATCATTTTGTCCAAAAATTACAATGGAAATCTTGCCTCAGATACTTATTAGCTGTGTTACTCATAGTCATTGTACCTCAGTTTTCTTATGTGTTGGAATAGATGTTCTAGGTACCTTCCAGCTCTATTGAGATCTATGATACTATGAACCTCTCTGGGCCTTAGTTCCCTCATCTTTAAAATGGCAGGGTTGCACCAAATGCCTTTCAAAGTCCTGTCTCCTCCAACTTTAAATTTGTGATTCTATGAAGATTCCTGAAACTATATTGCTATTCCACATGTAAAAACCAGGTGGGAGCTGTCCATTCAGAACCAGTAGAGCCAATAAAAGAAAACTATAATCAAAATTGTTATGGCGGATTTGTAATCAGGACCTCTAGACTTGAATTTTGGCTCTACTAATTACTGGGCAGGTAAGTGGCATACAGAATAGGCAAGACTCAACTTCCTGAGTTCAAATTTGACCTCAAACATTTATAGCTGTGTGAACTTGGGCAAGTCACTTAGCCCTGTTGGTCTCAGTTTTCTCATCTGTAAAATGACCTGGAAAAGGAAATGACAAACCATTCTAGTATCTCTTCAAAGAAAACCCCAAACAGGGTCACAAAGAGTCAGACATGACTGAAAATGACTCAACAATTTGCTAGTTTTGTGAACTTGTGAAGCCACTTCACTCATCTGAGCCTGTTTCCTCCTCTGTAAAATGCAAATCCCAATCTTTATAGTACTTAGTTCACTAGACTGTTGTGAGGAAAGTGATTGTAAGTCTTTTAATTTATTTTTAATACGTTTGGTTTTCAGCATTGATTTTCACAGGCATTTGAACTAAAAATTTTCTCCCCATTTCCACCCCCCCTCACTCCAAGATGGCATACACTCTGGTTGCCCTGTTCCCCAGTCTGCCCTCCCCTCCATCACCCCATTCCCCTCCCA
>JAQQSZ010013046.1:0-11859 GCA_028646595.1 Phalanger gymnotis | reverse complement strand
TTTTTGCAGATGATATGATGATTTATTTAGCGAATCCTAGAGAATCAAGTAAAAAACTACTTGAAATAATAAACAACTTTAGCAAAGTTGCAGGATATAAAATAAACTCACATAAATCCTCAGCATTCCTATACATTACTAACAAAGCCCAACAGGAAGAGATAGAAAGAGAAATCCCATTCAAAGTTACTGTAAACACTATAAAATATTTGGGAGTTTATCTGCCAAGACAAACCCAGGGCTTATATGAACATAATTATGAAACACTCTCCACACGAATAAAGTCGGATCTAAATAAATGGAATAATATCAGTTGTTCATGGTTAGGCTGAGCTAATATAGTAAAAATGACAATTTTACCTAAATTAATCTATCTATTCAGTGCCATACCAATTGAAGTACCAAAAAATTATTTTACAGAGCTGGATAAAATAATAACGAAATTCATCTGGAAGAAAAAGAGGTCTAGAATATCTAGGGTGTCAATGAAAAGAAATGCTAGAGAAGGTGGTCTAGCCTGTGTTGATAAGACACAGTGGGCTCCTTAGGGCTTGAGGAGTTTGGCTTTTGTTTACATTTTTCACTTTTAGTGAAAGTACTTTCAGCTGTTAAGTGCTAAGCCCCAGGCCCAAAGCCCTATCAGGTGTGAAACCTGTGTGGGCATAGATTAATGACTTAAGAGGGGCCAACTCGGGAACCAGTGGTCTCTGGTCTCTGGTCGTTGAGGCGGAGTTTGAGAACGCCAGAGGCTTGGCTGTGAGGAGAGGCGAGCTAAGAGACCAACTACAGCTGAAGCTGAAAAAAGCTGAAGCAGGAGACCTGTGTGAACCCAGGAGTGAGAGCAAGGACTTGAGGCCAGTAAATATGATTTGGCTAAATACCATCTTGTTTCTCTGTGGCCTCCTGGTTACTCTTGTGAGGCAGGCCTATTGGGCCTGGGGTTTTTTGGTCAAGATGTCGGAATGGGGAGGCTGGTTCACTAATTTGTTGCTCTGGGGCCTAAATAAATGTTTTGATGCTTTCTACTTAGAGAATCCCTCATACCTTGTGATTTCGAACCATTAAAATATATATATGATTATATTTGAGATCATAAATTCGGCCTTCCTACTACATACCCATACCAGATATTAAACTGTACTATTGAGCAGCAATCATCAAAACTACCTGGCACTGGCTAAGAA
The DNA here is from genome assembly GCA_028646595.1 of Phalanger gymnotis. Classification (NCBI taxonomy): domain Eukaryota; kingdom Metazoa; phylum Chordata; class Mammalia; order Diprotodontia; family Phalangeridae; genus Phalanger; species Phalanger gymnotis. The sequence continues at coordinate 10,675 of JAQQSZ010013046.1, read as the reverse complement.
ACAGAGTTGGGGATCAGTGGAATAGGATAGGTACACAAGATGGAGAAGTCAACCACTATAGCAATCTACTCTTTGATATACCCAAAGAGGCCAGCTTCTGGGCTAAGAATTCACTATTTCACAAAAACTGCCAGTAAAATTGGAAAATGGTAGGGGAGAAACTGGGCATGGACCAATATCTTACACCATATACCACAATAAAGTCAAAATGGGTTCATGATTTAGGAATAAAGGCTGAAACTATAAGCAATTTGGGAGAGCAAGGAATAGTTTACCTATCAGATTTATGGAAAAGAAAAGAATTCATGACCCAACAAGAGATAGAGAGCATTACAAAATGCAAAATGGATAATTCTGATTATGTTAAATTGAAATGTTTTTGTACAAAAAAAGCCAATGCAACAAAGATTAGGAGGGAGGCAGAAAATTGGGAGAAAATCTTTACAACTAGTGTCACTGACAAAGGCCTCATCCCCAAAATATACAGGGAACTGAACCAAATACATAGGAATACAAGCCATTCCCCACTTGAGAAGTGGTCAAAGGATATGAACAGGCAGTTTTCAGAGGAAGGAATTAAAGATATCTATAGACATATGAAAAAATGCTCAAAATCACTGCTTATTAGAGAAATGCAAATCAAAACAACTCTTAGATACCATCTCTCTCCTGTCAGATTGGCTAAAATAACAAAACAGGAAAATGATAAATGCTGGAGAGGATGTGGGAAAATTGGAACATTGTTACATTGCTGGTGGAGCTGTGAACTGATCCAGCCTTTGTGGAGAGCAACTTGGAACTATGCCCAAAGAGCTATAAAAATGTTCATACCCTTTGACCCAGCAATATCACTTCTAGGGTTGTATCCCAAAGAGATCACACAAGTGGAAAAAGGACTCTTATGTAAAAAATATTTATAGAGGCTCTTTTTGTAGCAGATAAGAATTGGAAATCAAAGGGATGCCCATCAATTGGGGAATGACTGAACAAGCTGTGGTATATGAAGGTAATGGAATACTATTGTGCTATAAGAAATGGGGATGATAAGGACTTCGTAAAAACCTAGAAGAACCTACACAACATAATACTGAGTGAGTGGAGCAGAGCCAGGAGAACATTATACACAACCACAGATATATGTATTCTGTGATGACTAACCTTGACAGACTTTGCTCTTCTTAGCCACACAATACACAGAGACAGCTCCAAGGGACTCACAATGGAGAGTGCTATCTACATCCAGAAAAGGAACTATGAAGTATGAATGCAGATTGAGGCATACTTCATGCTCACTTTTTTCTCTACCCCCCCTTTTTTCTGTCTTTTGTATTTGTTGTTGGGTTGTGTTTTTGGTTTTATTTTTGGTTCTGTTTCTTCTTTCTCATGATTCATTCCATTGGTCATAATTCTTCTCCACGACTTGACTAGTGTGTAAATTAATTGAATGCCAAGTTATACATGGAAGTTATATGGGATTCCATGCCTTCTTGGGGAGGGAGAAGAGGAGGAAGAAAACCTAGAACTCAAAATTATGTAGAATCGAGTGTTGAAAAATAAAAATTAAAATTAAAAACAATAAAAAAAGAAAAATTATAAAAAGGAAAAACATGAACTGGTCTCAGGCCATGGAAGGGCTCAAAAAGGATTTAGAAAAGCAAGTAAGAGAAGTAGAGGAAAAATTGGGAAGAGTAATGAGAATGATGTGAGAAAACCATGAAAAACAAGTTAGTGACTTGCTAAAGGAGACCCAAAAAAATACCAAAAGAAATATTGAAGAAAACAACACCCTAAAAAATAGGCTAAGTCAAATGGCAAAAGAGCTCCAAAAAGCCAATGAGGAGAAGAGTGCCTTGAAAGGCAGGATTAGCCAAATGGAAAAGGAGGTCTAAAAGACCACTGAAGAAAATACTACCTTAAAAATTAGACTGGCGCAAGCAGAAGCTAATGACTTTATGAGAAATCAAGATATTATGAAACAGAACCCAAGGAATGAAAAAGTCGAAGACAGTGAAATATCTCATTGGAAAAACCACTGACCTGGAAAATAGATCCAGGAGAGTTAATTTAAAAATTACTGGACTACCTGAAAGCCATGATCAAAAAAAGAGTCTAGATACCATCTTTCAAGAAATTATCAAGGAGAACTGCCCTGATATTCTATAGCCACAGGGCAAAATAAAAATTGAAACAATCCACAGATCGCCTCCTGAAAAAGATCCCAAAAAGAAAACTCCTAGGAATATTGTTGCCAAATTCCAGTGCTCCCAGGTCAAGGAGAAAATACTGCAAGCGGCTGGAAAGAAACAATTGGAGTATTGTGGAAAAACAATCAGGATAACACAGGATCTAGCAGCTTCCACATTAAGGGACCCAAGGGCTTGGAATATGATATTCCAGAAGTCAATGGAGCTAGGACTAAAACCAAAAATCACCTACCCAGCAAAACTGAGTATCATGCTTCAAGGCAAAATATGGATTTTCAATAAAATAGAGGACATTCAAGCTTTCTCAGTGAAAAGATGGTGGCTGAAAAGCAGGGACTTGCATGAGCTCCCTACCAAGTCCCTCCAAAAACCTATAAAAATTGGCTCTGAAGAAATTCTAGAACTGCAGGACCCTATCCCTTTTCAAAAGTGTTTGCTTTTGATTACCTCCTCCCCCTATCTGCCTTCCCTTCTATTATCCCCCCTTTCTTATCCCCTTCATCCTACTTTCCTATGGGGTAAGATTCCCAAATGAGTGTGTATGTTATTCCTTCATCAAGACAAATCTGATGAGAGAAAGATTCAATCATCCCCCTCACCTGCCCCCTCTTCCCTTCCAACAGAACTGCTTTTTCTTGCCACCTTTATGTGAGATAGTTTACCCTATTCTATCTCTCCCTTTCTCCTTCTCTCAATATATTCCTCTTTCACCCCTTAATTTTACTGTTTTTAGATATTACCCCTTAATATTCAACTCACCCTGTGCCCTCTGTCTACATACATGTATATTCCCTTCAGCTACCCTAATATTGAGAAAAGTCTCGTGAATTACAGACATCATCTTTCCATGTAGGAATGTAAACAAAACAGTTCAAATTTAGTAAGTCCATTATGATTTCTCTTTCTTGTTTATCTTTTCATGCTTATCTTGATTCTTGTATTTGAAAGCCAAATTTTCTCTTCAGCTCTGCTCTTTTTATCTAGAATGCTTAAAAGTCTTCTACTTTATTGAAAATCCATATTTTGCCTTGGAGTATTATACTCAGTTTTGCTTGGTAGGTGATTCTTGGTTTTAATCCTAGCCCCTTTGACCTCCACAATATTATATTCCAAGCCCTTTGATCCCTTAATGTAGAAGCTGCTAGATCTTGTGTTATCCTGATTGTGTTTTCACAATACTCAAATTGTTTCTTTCTGGCTACTTGCAGTATTTTCTCCTTGTCCTGAGAACTCTGGAATTTGGCCACAATATTCCTAGGAGTTTTCTTTTTGGGATCTTTTTGAGGAGGCAATCAGTGAATTCTTTCGATTTCTATTTTACCCTCTGGCTCTAGAATATCAGGACAATTTTCTTTGATAATTTCTTGAAAGATGATGTCTAGGCTCTTTTTTTGATCATGGCTTTCAGGTAGTCCAATAATTTTTAAATTATCTCTCCTGGATCTATTTCCCATGTCAGTGGTTTTTCCAATGAGATATTTCACATTGTTTTCCCCTTTTTCATTCCTTTGGTTCTGTTTCATAATTTCTTGATTTATCATAAAGTCACTAACTTTCACTTGCTCCAATCTAATTTATAAGGTAGTATTTTCTTCAGTGGTCTTTTGGACCTCCTTTTCCATTTGGCTAAGGCATTCTTCTCCTCATTCGCTTTTTTGGAGCTCTTTTGCCATTTGAGTTAGTATATTTTTAAAATGTTATTTTCTTCACTATTTTTGGGGTCTCCTTTAGGAAGTGATTGACTTGTTTTTCATGATTTTCTTGCATCATTCACATTTCTCTTCCAAATTTTTCCTGTACTTCTCTTACTTGCTTTTCCAAATCCTTTTTGAGCTCTTCCATGGCCTGAGAACAATTCATATTTTTTCTTCGATGCTTTTGATGTGGGCTCTTTGACTTTGTTGACTTCTTCTGGCTGTATGTTTTATTCTTCTTTGTCACAAAAAAGATTCTAGAGTCTGAGTTTGAGTCTGAGTCTGCATCCTTTTTTTGCTTCCTGGCCATGTTCCCAGCCAACTACTTGACCTTTGACCTTTTTGTCAGGGTATGACTGCTTGTAAAGAGTGCTTTGTCCCAATCTTTAGGGGCTGTGCTGCTGTTTTCAGAGCTACTTCTACTACATTGTCCCTGCAAGCTCTGCCAGCACTCCTCCTCCCCCAAGAACTGCCAATCAGGATTGCAACCCAGATCCAAGCAGGGTAAAGCAAGCCCTGCACTCCTGTTCTGGTCTGCTGCTTGATTCCTCCCACTGTGTGAGCCAAGGACTCTGGAAGCAGCTGATGCTGGAGCTCTGGAAGCATCTACAGGAGCTTCCAGCTGCGTCTCACCTCTACCACCCCCAGGGCTGGGGCCAGACTGCTCTCTAACCCCATCTAGCAGTCCACTAACCAGTTCTGTGGTCTTTGGCATTTGTGGGTTGAAAAGTCTGTTAACTGCCACAGCTCAATGATTCATGGCCCTAAGCCTGCTCTGGGCTGATTCCTGGTCTGTTCTGTTCTGGCACGGCCCACACTGGGCTGTGCTCTGCTCCCAGCACCATGTGATAAACCCTTTCCAGCAACCATCCAGGCTGTCCTGGGCTGGAGATCTGTTTTCCTCTGCTATTTCATGGGTTCCACAGCTCTAGAATTTGTTCAGAGGTATTTTTACAGGTGTTTGGAAGGATTTGGGGGACAGCTTAAGCAAGTCCCTGCTTTCCAGCCACCATCTTGGCTCCAGCCCCTAAAAATCATTTTTGCAAACAAAGCTAATACAGCCAAAAATGAAAGGAAAATAGGAAACTGGGGGAAATTTTATAGCATTTTTTCCCAATAAAGGTCTCATTTCTCAAATAAATAGATGACTGAGTCAAATTTATAAAAATAACAATCATTTCCTAATTATCAAATGGTCAAGGATATGAACAGACAATTTTCAGAAGAAGAAATCTTAATTATCAATAATCACCTGAAGAGATACTCTAAATCACTACTGATTAGGGAAATATATAACATCTCTGAGAAACCACCTTGCACCTATCAGATTGGCTAACATCACAGAAAAGGAAAATGACAGATGCTGAAGGAGTTCTGGAAAAATTAAGACACTAGTGCATTTTTGGTGGAGTTGTGAACTAGTCCAACCATTCTGGAGAACATTTGGAACCAGGCCCAGAGGGCTACAAAACTGTGCATTCCTTTTGACCCAGCAATGCCACCACTAGGTCTGTATCCCAAAGAAATCAAATAAACAGGGAAAGGACCTATTTTGTACAAAAATATAGCAGCACTTTTTATGGTGGACAAAAACTGGAAAATGAGGGGATGTCCATCAATTGGGGAATAACTGAATAAGTTGTGGTATATGCTTGTGATGGAATTCTATTTTGGTATAAGAAATGATGAGTAGAGTGGTTTCAGAAAAATCTGGGAAAACTTATATGAACTCAAGCAAAATGAAGTTAGCAAAATCAGGAGAACATTGCACACAGTAACAGCAATATTATGAGGATGGTCAACTGTGAAAGACTTAGCTACTCTAATGATAACAATACTCTAATATCTAAGATAATTCCATAGATAAATCCACCTATAATGAAAGATGCTCTCCACTTGTAGGAGAGAACTGATGTACTCTGAATGCAGAAAGAAAAATACTTTAAAAAATTTTTTCTTTACTTTTATTATTTGATTTTGCTTGCATTTTCTTTTGCAACATGGTTAATTTGGAAATATGTTTTACATAACTTCATATGTATAATCAATATCAAATTGCTTACCTTCTCAAGGAGAGAGGATGAATAGGAGGGCAGAAGAGTATTTGGAATTCAAAATTTTTCTGAATTATTTTTTAAAAATTATATGCAATTGGGAAATATTTAACAAAATGACTAAAATTAATCTTTAAAAAATTTAAAGGGTTACTTAATTTTACAATCTGATTTGGTGCTTGGAAAAACCACTTATCTTGCTTCAGAAATGTGTCATAAAAGATACTGGAGGCAATGACAGCTAGAAGAGTGGGAGGGAATGGACCTAGGGAGATGATTTCATGTTAATAATATATTGCATAATTAAGGACAAAAGAAAAATCCTGTAGGGAAATATCTTGCCATCTGCTGGAATTGCTATTTCTAAAAGTCATATACAACAGAAAAAAGTGACCAAGGGAAGGGTCTATAAGAGAGTAGCAGAAACTCTTTAGAAAACAAACCTAAAACAGGTTATGTAGAGGTTCTAATTGTATGAGGAATATAGAGAATTAAGAATGACTAAATAAATATGAGTCATGAATCAAAGAATAACTCTATAGAATAAAAAAGCGAGATAAATAATAGTGAAAAAGAGAAAAAAATAGAAAAAAGTTCAGAAAATTAAATTTCAAAAAAATTAACAAAATAATTTGAAGAGAAGCAAAGATGGATTTTGATTTGTCCCTGAAATGAGAGGCAGAAAAGGAAATGAAAATTAAATAACTATATAAAAGCAATAAAGAAAAAGGAACTAATAAGTTAAGGAAAAACTACAAAACTAGGGAAGTGGAGTAACAAAGAGGAAGGAATATGGCTGAAGGATGAGGAGGAAGGAGCCAGGTGGAATAGAGCTAGCTTAAACTACTAGATTAATCTAAAATAACTAAAAATACAAAGTATAATGTTTAAAGATGAAGGGAATAAGCCTAATTGTTTTGGAGAGGGATATGAGAGACAAATGGAAGAAAATATAAACCTAACTCATAAATTTAGATGTGAATAAATTAAGCCAATAAAACAAAAAAATTAATAGATTTGGATAAGAAAACACAACCCTACAAGCTGTTGCTTATATGAAACACATGTAAATTACAAAGTCATTAATAGAGAAAAAATAAAAGGCTGGAAAAATTACTAAGCATTTTTTCTCACATAACTTATTTTCTGACAAAAACTGCCAGAAAAACTGGAAAGGAGCCTAGCAGAAATTAGGCTTCAATCAATTCCTTCTGTCATAGTCCCTAATATATTCTAAATAGATGTGTGATAATAGATATTAAATATTATACTTAAAAATTAGGGGAATACCAGAACATGTATCCCTCTTAGCTATGGTTAGGATATGTTCTTAACCAAATAAGGAGAAAAGGCAAATATAGAACATAAAACTGAAAAGCTTCTGCATACCCACATAAACAAGAAGGAAAACAGTGGAATGGGAAGAAATCTTTGAATGAAATTTCTCTGAAAAGAGTTTAGTATCAAGGATACATTAACAATTAGTAGATAATTAGATAGATGATAAGACCAAAACACTTTTCCTAGTAAATAAGAGGCCAAAGGATATAAATTGTTCCTAAAAGAATTGCAAATTATTAATTATATAAAATGTTTCAATCACTAATAATAAGAGCATGCAAATCAAACAATTTTATCTGCCATTTTATCTCACCCTCTGAAAACTGGCAAAAATAAGAAAGTACAAGATTAATCAATGTTTCAGGGGTTGGGAAATGGATATACTGGAACATTACTGATGAACCTCTGAATCAGTATAAGCATTTTGCAATGCAATTTGAAATTTATACAAATAAAATTATATAAAGGCAATCAGTAAATGAGAAGATCTTTCCCGCCCTTCTGAATAGGCTTGGGGGGGGGGGGGCGGCTCTCAGAGTCCTAAGGGGAGTGGCTAAGACCAGAGCCAATGGTAGGCACCTGAGTTCTGTTCGCTCAGATGATGTTCTAATCGATGGGATGACATCTGGTGACTATATAAAAGGAGAGAACATAGCTTGGAGATTAAGACATAGTGGAGGGAGGAGACGGAGAAGCGGAGGTGGCAGAAGCGGCAGCAGTGGCAGCAGGTGCTACTAAAAGCAGGACTGACCCTCATACAGACTGGAGAGTGCTGAGCAAGGGGTTGAGGCCAGTGGGTAATCTTCTTACTGGAGTGCCCTAGCATTGGGGGGAAACACCAGTATGGCTTGGCTTGCTGCCATAATATTTTTCTGTAACCCTTGGGTCATTATTGTGAGATGGGCATATTGGTTTTGGAAGGTTCTTGCCAGGATATTGAACTGGGGACGCTGGTCTGTGGGTCTGCTATTTTGGAGCTTGAATAAATGCTTTAACTCCTCTGCCTTCTACTTAGAGAATTCCTTATATCCTGTGATTCTAGACCATTCAGGCATATTCATGATACTCTTTGAAATCATGAATTCTGCCTTAATGATACAAATTATTAAAGTGGCCATGCTCTTTGACCTAGAGATCCATTATTAGGGTTATGCCTGAAGAACACCATTGATTAAAAAAAAAAGTAAGTCCATATACAAAATAAAAACATTCGTAGCAGCATTTGTGTTTGTCATAGCAGAGAAATGGAAGAAAAGTAGAATTCCATCAATAGGGAATGGCTAAACAAATTGCTGCATATTATTGTAATAGAATATTATTATGCATTAAGAAATTATGAATATAATGAATAGAGAGAAGCGTGGAAAGAGCTACATGAACTAATGAAGTAAGCAGAGCCAAGAAAACAATATACACAATGACTACAAAAAGAAATAGAAAGGACAGCCATCCCACAAAAAATGAAAAGTGAGTGTTTAAAAATGTTAACTAACAAGCATAATTTGAAAGAAGAAATAGGAGAATACACTCCATCCCACCTATCTGCAGAGTTGAAGTCCCTAAGTGTTGTATATTACACATATTTTTAGATTTTTCTTCTTGGTGCTAATGAGTTTTGCCGATTTTTTTCCATTATTTTTCCTTAACCAAGTGGTATTTATTATATGAAATGAGAGGTAAGACTACTAGGGGAAATTATGGTGGTATAAAAATATCAATAAAATGTATTTGTTTTAATTTTTTTAAAGCTAAGGAAAATAAAAGTTATTTTGCATCAAGAATTAAGAGGAAAGCTTGATTAAAAGGAATATTTGCAAAATTTGAATTTTTTCAGGGTTTTAAAAAAGTTTATTGAATTTCATTATCTATTTGGCTACAAGGTTAAAGCCTCATCTTTATGAAATAGTTTCAAACAAGCGGTTTATTAAAAAAAAATTAAGCTGGCATTGTAGTGCATCTAACACCAGCCAGCTAACCAATCTCAGTAAATCATTCTCATGGACAGAAAAATGTATTAAGAACAAAAGTGGTGATGGATGTACTTGGCCATTGCATTACTGACTTAAAGCTTTTTTACAGATAAAATTCTATCTCTGAAGTACATGGTCTTAAAATTCATTTTAACCACAGATGATGCAATGAATTCAGAACTAGACAGACACTAACTTGAAATTATGAGAAGTTGTGCAAATGGTACGAATAGGAAAAAGCATTTTTATCCAGTCATTTCTAAGTAGTTAAGATTTTTTTTTTCCATGCCATGGTGTTGTTTCAGAAGTGCTAAAGTTGCTAACTTTCTATATACCACTAGTTTAGGACAAAACTATACTGGGCTGTATTCTTATGCTAATTTAATTGGGGCTCCAGTGTTCAATCCTCAATAGATTTTATGTATCTCTCATATTCATCCTCACTCATCAGTTCATCAAGTTCTGAAGGGTTGCTCAGAATCATTTTGATCAGCCAACCATCTCCATAATAAGATTTGTTGACAAGTCCTGGGTCTTCTGCAAGAGCTACATTAATTTCAGTTACTTCTCCTGTCAGTGGAGAATAGAGTTTACTGGCAGCATTCACAAAGCTTTCCAAACTTTCCAAAGCTCCAAACTCATTTTATTTGTTCAATTTTGTTCCAACGTCTGGAATACTACAGTAAACTACATCTCCCAGTGCTTCCTGTGCAAAATTGCTGATTCCCACTGCTCCAGTACCATTTTCAGTTAATATCCATTCATGCTTATCTATGAATTTTCAAACAGCTATTGGCAAGGCTCTGATGCAGAGGCCCCAGGAGGCTGCATTTATGACTTTATTATTCCCTGTTCTCTCTTTTTTAGTAGTCTTGAGAGATAATTTGACTGTTCTTACCAACACTAACTGTTCTATTTATGTCATTAATTACTTTTCCTCCCATCTAGTCCTGGATATTGTCTTCAATCATTTGTATTTTCTCCTAACTTACAATCTTTCTCTAACTATTGACTTTTTCTCCTGCCTAAATATATGCCTTTATCTCCCCCATTCCTAAGAGGCCTTCACCTGACACTGCCATTAATTTTTGGTTTACAGGCAAATTCATAGACAAAGCTGTCCATAGATAGATGTTACTTTCACTTATTTACCTGAGCTACATTTCTCAACCCCTTAAAATATGGCTTCTAGGATGTCTGGGAGCCAAGGTGGTGGAATAAGAAGTAAGTAGCTCTCACTCTTCCTTATTTTTTTTTGTTGTTTTTTTTGTTGTTTTTTTTAATTTTTTTTATTTTTAGATTGCAACAAACAGTTCTACATAATTTTGGGTTCCAGATTTTCTTCCCTCCCTGCCCCCCCCTCCCCAAGAAGGCATGGAGTCCCATATAATTTCCAGGTATAACTAGGCATT
>JAQQSZ010013045.1:0-11859 GCA_028646595.1 Phalanger gymnotis | reverse complement strand
CTTCTATATTAAGAGATCAAAGGGCTTGGAATACGATATTCTGGAGGTCAATGGAGCTAGGATTAAAACCAAGAATCACCTACCCAGCAAAACTGAGTATCATGCTCCAAGGCAAAATATGGATTTTCAATAAAATAGAGGACTTTCAAGCTTTCTCACTAAAAGACCAGAGCTAAATAGAAAATTTGACTTTCAAACACAAGAATCAAGAGAAGCATGAAAAGGCAATCAAGGAAAAGAACAAGAAAAAGAAATCGCAAGGGACTTACTAAAGTTGAACTGTTTCGTTTACATTCCTACATGGAAAGATGATGTGTTTGATTCATGAGACCTCAGTATTAGGGTAGCTGAAGGGAATATGCATATATACATATATATATGCATATATATGTACACATATATATGTATATGTATTTGTGTGTGTGTGTATCTGTGTATATATATGTATGTGTATATATATACGTAGAGAGAGAGAGAGGGCACAGGGTGAGTTGAAAATGAAAGGATGATATCTGAAAGAAATAAATTCAAATTAAGGGATGAGAGAGGAATATATTGAGAGACGGAGAAAGAGAGAGATAGAATGGGGTAAATTATCTCGCATAAAAGTGCCAAGAAAAAGCAGTTCTGTAGGAAGGGAAGAGAGGGCATGTGAGGGGGAATGAGTGAATCTTGCTCTCATCATATTTGACCTGAGGAGGGAATACCATACACACTCAATTCTCTATCTTATCCCACAGGAAAGAAGGAGGAAGAAGATAAAAACGGGGGGATGATAGAAAGGAGGACAGAAGGGGGAGAAGGTAATCAAAAACAAACACTTTCAAAAAGGGACAGGGTCAAGGGAGAAAATTCAATAAAGGGGGATAGGTTAGGAAGGAGAAAAAATATAGTTAGTCTTTCACAACATGAGTGTTGTAGAAGGGTTATACATAATGATACGCATGTGGCCCATGTTGAATTGCTGGACTTCTTAGGGAGGGTGGGTGGGAAGAGAAGAGGGGAGAGAATTTGGAACTCAAAGTTTTAAAAACAGATGTTCAAAACAAACAAAAAAGTTTTTGCGTGCAACTAGAAAATAAGATAAACAGGCAATGGGGCATAGAAATTTATCTTGCCCTACAAGAAAGGAAGGGAAAAGGGGATGGGAGGGGAGTGGGGTGACAGAAGGGAGGACTGACTGGGGAACAGGGCAACCAGAATATACGCCATCTTGGAGTAGGGGGGAGGGTAGAAATGGGGAGAAAATTTGTAATTCACACTCTCGTGAAAATCAGTGCTGAAAACTAAATATATTAAATAAATTAAACATTAAAAAAATAAAATAAATACATAAATTTTGCCCTCAGTACTGCTTTGACTGAATCCCACAACTTTTTGTTTGTAGTGTCATTGTTGTCATTGCTTTTAATGAAATTATTGATTGTTTCTATGACTTCTCTTTTAGCCACTTGTTTCAGATTAGGCTATTTATTTTCTAATTAATTTTTAATCTATCCTTCAAAGCCCCTTTGATGAATACAATTTTTATTACATTATGGTCAGAAAAATATGGATTTAATATTTCTGCTTTTCTGCATTTGTTTGTGAGGTTTTTATTGTCTTAATATATAGTAAGTTTTTGTGAAGGTGCCATGTATAGTTGAGAAATAGGTATAATTCTTTCTATTTCCTTTCAATATTCTCCAGATGTCCATAATATCCAACTTTTCTAAAACTCTATTCTTTTTCTTAACTTCTTTCTTGTTTGCTTTATAATTAGATATACTTCATTTATTTGTAGATCATTCCAACATAATCGACTCTCCCTTCCTCTCCCCCACCCCCATTTCTATAAACTCCTTTTAACTGCCTTAATAATCATAAAGTTCTTAGGAGTTACATGTATCATCTTCCCATATAGGTGTTTAACCTTGTTTAGTCCCTTATGATTTCTTCCTCATTGTTTGCCTTTTTATGCTTCTTTTGAGTCCTGTGTTTAATGTCAGATTTTTTATTCAGCTCTTTTTCTTTTTCATCAGGAATGCTTGAGAGTTCTCTATTTTACTAAAAATCCATTTCCCCCCCTTTGGGATTATACTTAATTTTGTTGGGTGGGTTATTCTTGGTTGTAATCATAGCTCCTTTGGTTTCTGGAATATCATAGTTCAAGCCCTTGGCTTCTTTATAATAGCAGCTAAATCTTGTGTGATCCTGACCTTAGCTTTACAGTATTTGAGTTGTTTCTTTCTGGTTGCTGACAGTATTTTCTCCTTGATTGTGGTTATAATATCCCTGAGAGTTTTCATTTTGGAATTTCTTTCAGCAGGTGACTGATGGAATCTTTAAATTTGTATTTTGTTTTCTGGTTCTAAGATACCTGGACAATTTCTCTTTATAATTTATTTAACTATTATGTATAAATTGTGTCTTTCAAGTAGTCCATTGATTCTTAAAGTACCTCTCTTTGATCTACAACTTTGACCTGGAATGGGATAAGGCATAGCAGAGCTGTCAGATGACACAGTGCTAGTCCAAGTGACCCCAGGATCTCTTTCTGCTCAGATGTTCAATCCCCTTACTATACCTGGGGAGTTCCCTGGTTGGAATTCACGACAACTGTTGGGGGCTTCTAGTTGCTATTGTGCTGTGCTCCTGACCAGCCCCTATTAGAGGGCTCTTAGATCTGTTTATCTTTCTAAGTTTCCCTGGTACGGAAAAATGGCTCACTGCAATTTTTTCTTGGCTTTCCCACTCAGAATTTACTCTTAAAAATAGCTGTTCATAAGGGCAGCAGCATTGTCTAGAAGTATTTTTATGTGGTAGCACACACTCTGTATCCCAGTTTGTGAGACTCAGTTCTTCTAACTTTTTGCCCTGATAACAGAGTAAGCATTTAATACATAATTTGTCATATATTCATTCCATTTACCAGCCTCTTTTTCTACAGCCACAGTATCCTATCTTCACCTATGTCCTTCCTAATACTGTGGCAATTCACTGTTAGGAATTCAGGCATCTACTGGCCTGAGGTCAGATACTGGAGATGTACAACCCTTTCTAAGAGAAAATATTCTTCTAATGTGCAAATTTTGCCCTGATAAAACCAATTATAAAGGTCTGAATTTTATTACAGAAATAGAGTTCCTCTACCATGGAAATATTCACTCTTGTCTATCCATAAATCCTCTAGAGAGGATTTATACAGTGTACTGGAGGTCTTCTGATGACTCTGTACATAGAGGGTATGAAAGGAACAAGCATTGATTAAGGTAGGCATTATACTAAGCAGTGCCTGCTAAAAGTACTAAGCATTTTACAAATATCTCATTTGATCCCAACAACAGCCCTGGGAAGTAGGTGCTATTATTATCCTATTTGAGGAAACTGAGGCAGACAGGATTAAGTGACTTGCCCAGGAAGAAAGCTACTAAGTATCTATGGCAGGATTTGCACTCAAAGTCTTTCTAAGTATAGGCTTTGCACCTTATCCACTGTACCTCATAAGAGTATGAGGGAAACTCTTGGGTTGATTCTAGCTCTTATGTCTCTGGCCCGATGTTTTTCCAGGTCTTACATGTTCTTGCTTTTTGTGCTACTTCTCATGGACAGTCATCCTTGATAACATGCAGTGTCCTTCTCCCCACTATGGACAGCCCTCCATTGACTTTTGGGTCTCCTGAGATTTTGATTCTTTGGAAATTATGGCATTGCATGATTTGTTACTACTATACTATATTAGATTTAAAGAGATGTGATGTTCCTTGAACAGCAATGAACATTTTTCTTTTTTTTTTCATTTTTTTTTGTTCTCCCTTCATATTTTGTAGTCTTGAGTGTGAGTAGGCCAAGAAACTGGACACTTTTCAGAGGTAACTTTCCAGAAGATGGTCTTTTTTATGGTTTTTCAGTGGTATTTAGTCCTTTTTTGAACCTCAATGTTTATTTAGAGGAAAATAGAAACATTATTTCTCTCTTTTGGAAACTTGGCTTTCATGCATTCATGCCACTTCTTTCTGAAAGTAAGAGCTAATATATACATATATACACAAATGAGGTACATAGAATATATGTGCATGTGCACACATATACATATACATGTGTATACACAGACATGCAAATATATGCACATACATGTATGCAGTATACACTCATGTGTATATATTACATCACACCTATACATTTCTGCACACACGTGTCTGTAGACACATTGTGCCTGTCTATATGTATGTACATGGGTGTATATGCATGCATGAATATACACATGTACACATGTCATGCACATATACATATACAGACTCATATATACACAATATACATGTATGTGTGAATGTATAAACACATGTATATATGTATGTGTATGTATAAATGTATATGCATACACATATATATGTATGTATATATGTATATAATTTTAATGTGATACCTGAAACATTGCATGACCTTGGAGTCAGGAAGACCTGAATTCAAATCCTGCTCAGAAATTTAATTGCTGTGTGACTCTGGGCAAATCCAGTTAACCAATCTCTAATGTTAATTTCTTTATCTGTAAAATGGGAAGAATAGTAGTACCTACCTTATAGGATTGTTATAAGGACTTGGTGAGATAACATATAAAATGCTTTGTGAACCCTAAAATGCCATATAAACACCAGTTTATCGTCATTACAATTATTATTTCTATGACTGAAAACTCTTATTAAGTAATTATTAGTAGTGGTGATGAGCAGTTAGTGTCAGTGTGAATGAATGAACGAGTGAGTGGATGAAGGAAAAAGCCTTTATTAAGCACCTACTATGTGCCAAGTACCGTGCTACATTCTGGGGACATGGAAAAAAGAATTTAGTCACTGCTTCCAAGGAGCTCACACTCTATTGGTAGGAAACAGCACATGAAAGAAAGCTCGGCTGCAGGGTAGATAGAAATGCCAGGAGTCCTAAAGGTTCTGTGGTGGCCCAGAGATCCTTAAGTTAAAGTTATATATGTAGGTAATAGTAGCAGTAGCCAACATTTATACAGCAGTTATTATGTGACAGGCATAGTGCTAAATGCCTTATAATTATTATCTGATGTGTTCCTCACAACAATCTCGGGGGTTAGGTGCTATTATCATCCCCATTTTACACCTGAGGAAACTAAGGCAGACAAAAGGTGAGTTACTTGCCCAAGGTCACACAGGTGGGAAGTTTCTGAGGCTGAGTTTAGAGCTGAAGTCTCCCCGATTCTGAGCCCGGTGCTCTATCCACTGCACCACCTAGCTCAGTAATTAAGATAGCGTTGCATGTAGCTTATAGAACACGGAAGGTCTGGAGGATCTTAGGAAGCAATAGCAAGGTGCATGATAAGGCCTAATGGCTCTCCATCTCATTAGGAGTGGTGTTGTTAACTGCTGTCCCTTCTAAGCCCTGTGTCAAGTGAAGCATCCAGGGCAAAGGGGGAAGGAAAACAAGGAGAGTTCCTGCAGTGATGGCAGTTCTTCCATGGCCAGGGCTTCCAGGATGGGTTCCAGTACAGCAGGAACCAAGTAGGATAGGGCAGCCCTGGCCTGGGTCCCTTCCAGAGCCCATTCAGAATGGGACTCCTTGTTAGAAGCAAGACTATGGCTGCACAGCGGTATTATTTTGACATAGGATTGTGGTCAATTCCATTGACAGCAAATCCTGCCTAAGACCTCTTCTGTTGGAAATGAACTTGAATAATAGCTCACATTTCCTCAGTGCTAATGTTAGGATTCAAAATTCTTAAGAAGATTAACTCAAAAAAGGCATTTTTTTTGGTAGTGAAACAATCTGGTTTGCTAAGTAGGTTCTATTTCCATTGTATGGCTTTCTTCTTCCTCGACCTTGCTAGCTCTTAACCACAAATGGTTTAATCAGTAGGGCTGTGCTCTCAGGAGATAGAAATATTAAAATCAGTTTTCTTTTCTAACTGCCTACTTGTAGTGAATAGGTGAATAACTCTTTACAAGGTTGGGTTATAGAATCAAGTATAGACTATAAGTGAATATTGCAATAAAACAAGTCACATGATTTTTTTTGTTTCCCAATGCAAATAAAAGTTATGTTTACACTATACTGTAGTCTTTTAAGTGTGCAATAGTATAATGCCTAAAAAAAGTACCTACCTTTAGTTTAAAAAATACTTTATTGATAAAAAATGCTAACCATCATTTCAGCCTTCAGTAAGTCATATAATCTTTTTGCTGGTGGAGGGTCTTGCATCAGAGTTGATGGCTGCTGACTGATCAGGGTGGTGGTTGCTGAAGGTTGGAGTGGCTGTGACAATTTCATAAAATAAGACAACAATGAAGTTTGCCATGTCGATTGACTCTTCCTTTCATTTGAACACTTAGAAGCCATTGTAGGGTTACTAATTGGCCTAATTTCAATATTGTTGTGTCTCAGTAGGAATAGAGAGGCTGGAGGAGAAAGAGAGCAGAAGGGCCAGTTGGTGGAGAAGTAAGAACATATACATTTATCAATTAAGTTCACCATCTTATACGAGTGTGGTTCATGGCTCCCTGAAACAATTACGATAGTAATGTCAAAGATCACTGAACACAGATCACCATAACAGATATAACAATATCGAAAAAATTTGAAATATTTGCAAGAATTACCAAAATGTGACACACAGAGACACAATGTGAACAAATGCTGTTAGAAAAAAGTGGCACTGATAGATTTGCTTGATGCAGGATTGCCACAAACCTTCAATTTGTAAAAAATGTGATATCTGCAAAATGCAACAAAAAGAGGTAATTTTCATGTGTGGTTGTAGCCTGATGTATTATCAAAGCTCTGAGCTTGAAGAAAGACCTAATCTTGATTTCTGGTGCCACCGTTATGACTTCAGCTGCATGACCTTTGTCTAAGCTGCTTAACCTGTATGAAATGCAATCACTTAACTTGTATGAGCTGTATGCTAGGAGGTGCAGTGAATAGAGCACTGGGCCTGGAGTCAAGAAGACCTGAGTTCAAATGTGACCTCAGATACTTACTAGCTGTATGACCCTGTTTGTCTCGGTTTCCTTATCTATAAAAAAGGGGATAATAATTACAACAAATTATAAAGTGATTAGCACCATTCCTGGCCCTAGTAAGTGCTATATAAATGTCAGCCATTGTTATCATTAATAGTAGTAATAATATTTGCTTTACTTATTTCATAGGACTTTTATGAAAATCAAATGAATTTATATGTATATATGTATATATATATACATACACACATATAAAACACTATGAGATTTTTAAGTTGTTAATATCATTCCATGTTATTACCAGTATATGATTATTGTTGTAGCTATTATCACTGAATGTTATTACCACCATGGTGGCCTGATTTTAGGTATTCCATAAGGCATGTAGTTTGTGTGATACTTATGAAAAAGTATTTTCATGCTGTTCTTTAACCAAGATCAGGGGAAAAAAATTGCCCATCTCATAATATTCTCTTCTATCACCATTACTGGCTGGAATGCCTTCTAAGCTAATTACGTGTTCAATGTGACCAGCTTTTTCATGTGCTGCGTCCTAGATATGTATATTAAGACAGAAACGAGCCTGCTTAGTTCTAGTTGCTTAGCACTTCTCATCTTCTTTATGTGATAGAATCTTGATATGTCTGTGGACTGAATTTGGAAAGAGAATTTACTTAATACAGCAAGAGCTAGTAGCAGAATAATCTTTGCTTGAAATTGCACATTACTTAAAATAATTAGTGATGCCAATGTCCTGACTTGAAAACTGTGGATATTTCTATTTTTACGTAGGAGGAAATATATTTCTAAGTGTTGGATGGCTGCCCCTTCCCCTACTAAACCACATCTGTGCTCCTATGATTCTATTATTAGTAGTTCTTTTGCTGGAAAGCTAGACAGTTATCCCTTCCACATCACAATTTTCTCCACTGTGGATTCGATATATCAGGAGATGGCATGAGAAATTAAAAACAGGAATTTTGTGGGAAGCCACAGAGAACAGGTGAAGGCCAGCAGACAAAACAGAAAAGGTTTAGAAACTCAGAAATGCATAAAATACATGTATAGTATTGTATAGTATCAACCCAAGTTTTACAATAAGGTATTGTAAACAACCTATTAAAGAAAAAGAAAAAAATTCAGACTTCTCTGATAAGAAGGGAAGGCCAAAAAATTTTACACAGATTTTCCAAATTGCAAGGGCACCATACCCCTAAGCCCCAAGATATGGAAGGGATAACTGTCCTTGGACCTGGAGCTTCCTATGGGCAGCTAAGTGGTGTGCATGGTAGAGTTCTGTAATCCAGAAGTGCCTCAGACAATTACTAGCTATGTGAACCAGGGCAAATCACTTCTCCCTCTAGTTCCATTTCCACATCTGTAAAATGGGGATAACAATAACCCATCTCCCAGGGTTTAGGGCAGCTCAGCTACTGAAAGAGAAATCTAACCAGGGAGGTCTGGATGGAAAAGCCTTCCCCTGCCCAGATAGCTGGAGGCTTCTGAATCTCAAGATCAAGTCATGTTCTCAGCAGGAGGAGCCGAAGACTTTTAGCCCACCTTCTCCTTAAATGTCCACCAGTCAGGGTTGAGTTTCACTTGTTAGGAGTGTTCTCTGTCAGAAGGTACGCATCAGATTTAAGGCATTTCTTCCTTGGGGTCTTTGGTTACTAAGAGAAACTACTGACCATCAATTCATTGATTACTAGCTAGCCTAATTAATACATTAATTATTAATTACCTGGAAACTGTCTCTTGGGGGTTTTATTCACTACACTTCTAAGTTGAAAGCGTTCTTCTGGGTTTAATAAAGTTTTCATTTCATTTGCAGGGAGAGTGCACAGTTGCTTTCAATGGACATGAGGAAGAAAGTTTTGCTACTTGGGACTGGCTATGTGTCTGAGCCGGTACTGGAATATCTTTCTAGAGATGGCAGCATTGAAATAACAGTGGGTAAATAAACCTTCCCTTTTATTTTTGGCGATTAGTTATCACATATTTGTGTGTATGTGTGTGTGTGTGTGTGTGTGTGTGTGTGTGTGTGTGTGTGTGTAAATTCCTAGAACTTTAAAAAAAAATTTTTTGAGAAGTCACAATGAACTTTATTCTTTGACTTGCTAGGAGGGGAAGACAATTAATCAAAAGAAATATCTTGAAATGTTTTGTTCATCAAATAGGTTCAGATATGAAGAATCAGCTTGAACACTTGGCCAAGAAATACAACATTAACCCCATTGTTTTAGACGTTGGCAAGCACAAAGAGAGACTGGCCAGCGTGGTAAAGAAACAGGACCTTGTGATCAGGTTAGTATCCACGAAAAAAGAAGCTCCATACATCTTAATAGCTGCTATTTCCCTTTCTGCTCAGAGAAGTTGGACGGAAATACAGTAGAGCTGGATTTGAGAATCTCAAACCTGTAGGGTATTATAAGGGTTTTTATAATACTATTAAATGTAAATAATTATTTCTATGCTTCTATTGATTATTTAATATTCTGCTTAAGCTCAGAATTAGAGAATGACAAGCTGAAGACATTCACCAATGAACAAGCATTTATTAAGTGCTAATTATATGTCAGGCACTGTGTTTAATTTGAGGGATATGATGGAAAAGGAAAAGAAAGACCCTGCCCTTAAGGAGCTTACATTCTAATGGAGGAGACAACATATACATAAATAAGGATATATAAGACACATACAAAGTAGAGGGAGTGTCACTTTAGAGGAGACTGCTGCTCAAGGGATGGAAGAAGGCTTTCTGCAGAAAGTGGTGTTTGGGCTGAATCTTAAAGGAAGCCAGAGATTCTAAGAGGCAGAGGTAAGGAGAGAAAGCATATCTGATTTTAGAGATAATTGAATCCACCCCCACTTATTTTATGTCCTAGGTAACTGAGGTTCCAGAAAGCTTAGATGATTCATCCAGATTCACATAGCCAGGTAGAGAACCTGGCTTTTTGAATCTCCATCTAGTACTCTCGCCAATATATCATGCTGCTTTTATGTGCATTCCTCCTAGGTAGTAAGAAATGCAAAACGTTAACTGGGCTTAGACCTTGGCTTAGAAATAAAACTTTGAGTAAAATAGAGTACTGAGGATAGCTATCTGCCAGTGTTGTTGTTCAGTCATTTTTGGACACATCTGACTCTTTGTGACCCTGCTTGGAGCTTTCTTGGCAAAGATATTACAGTGGTTTGCCATTCCTTCTCCAGCTTATTTTACTGATGAGGAAACTGAGGCATACAGGGTTAAGTGACTTGCCCAGATTCACACAGCTAGTAAGTGCCTGAGGCCAGATTTGAATTCAGGAAGAGAAGTCTTCCTGACTCTAGACCAGCACTCAATCCACGTCACAGCCCTGTATGCCAATTGGCCAAGACTATTTGAAGATGTTGAGAATCCTTCCTCTACACAGCTGCCACGCCGATATTCAATTTTAAGTAGTTCCCTGTTGCCTTACCTTCTGTATTCAAAGCATGATTCAGTTCTCTAGGTTATATATAATAATTCTAGGTTAAAATACACAAATCTTCATTCTGGAAGGTAAAACTCGGCACAATCTGAGTGCCACCTATATTTCTAGTCTCTTATATTGCTTTCTTCCATGCATCCTCCATTCCTGTCAAATGACTGATGCCTGTTCCCAGCATATGCTCCTTCTTTCATCAGTCTTCACAACTGGTTCAGCACTCTTTCTTGCCCTTGTTTCTTAAAAGTTAATATCTTTGGCGAGCTCCTTTCCAGTCGCACCCAGGGGCCAGGCTCAGTCTTTCGTCTCAGGCTCAGCCAGCATAGGGCTGCTTGTGGTGGAACTTCTGTCCACACTCTCCACTGCCACGGATGTTGCCCAGGCTTGAGCGGACGGATCTGCATCCTCCTTGCCCTAGGCACACGCCACCACTATGGTGACGCTAGGGAAGGCTGCTAAAAATCAAGGTGAGCCAAAGAAAATGGCCCCTCCCCCAGGAGGTGGAAGACAGTAAAGATGAGGATATGTCAGAAGATGAAGAAGAAAGCAGTGGAAAAGAGGTTGTAGTCCCTCAGAAGAAGGGCTGTGGTCACACCAGCAAAGAAGGTACCACCAACCAAAAAAGCTGTTGTTGCCACCACACCAGCCAAGAAAGCAGCAGTGACTCCTGGTAAGGAGATGGCCATTCCAGTCAAAGCTGCCTTCACTCCAGGCAAAAAGGGAGCCACTCCAGCTAAGCCAGCTACCACCCTGGCCAAATCAGCAGTGCCACCAAGCCAAAGGGGCAAAAAATGGAAAGAATGCTAAGGAGGAGGACAGTGAGTCTGAAGTATAGGACAGTGAAGATGAGGAGGATGAAGAATTTGAGCTTCCCAAAGCCACAAAGATGGGAGCAACTGCCACCAAACAAGGCTGAGGATGAGGAGGATGAGGGAGACGAGGAGGACGGTGAGGAATATGAAGATGACTTAAGAAGTCATGGACATCACACCTGCCAAAAGGAAGGCTGTTGCCATGGAAGCTGCCAAGGGAAAACCTGGAAAGGCCAAGGATTCAGAGGAGGAGGAGGAAGAGAAGGAAGAGGAGGAAGTGCTCTTGAAAGAAGCACCTGGAAAGAGGAAAAAGGAAATGGGAAAAAAAGGCCCAGAAACCAAGAAACAGAAACTGGATGCTGAAGCATCTACAAATTTCAATTTCTTCTCTGGTAACCTGGACTTTAACAAAACTGCTTCTGAGCTCAAATCCATCATCACATACTTCTTTTTTTTTTTTTTCATTTATTTATGTGTTCCAGTGGCTTTATTGAGGGCTTAATATGTTTTTTTTTATTTTCTTTTTTTTAATTTATTTTTAAATTTATTTTTGACATGTTTGGTTTTCAGCATTGATTTTCACAGGCGTTTGAATTACAAATTTTCTCCCCATTTCCT
>JAQQSZ010013044.1:0-11860 GCA_028646595.1 Phalanger gymnotis | reverse complement strand
GTCTGCCGCGCCGCGCCTCCCGCACTGGGCTCTGCTTGGCTCAGCTCTGCTCCCCTCAGCTGGGGGCTGGGAGTTCCATTTGAGACAGACCTTACCCCGAGACCATCCAGGCTGTCCTAGGCTGGAGCCCTGCTTCCCTCTGCCACTTTGTGGGTTCTGCAGTTCTAGAATTGGTTCAGAGCCATTTTTTAATAGGTTTTTGGAGGGACTTGGTGGGGAGCTCACGCCAGTTACTGCTTTCCAGTCGCCATCTTGGCTCTGCCCCAAATTATATTCTATTTTGTGTGTATTTGCATACATATAATCTCCCCTTGCTCAATTTTAATTTCCTTCAGAGAAGAGACAATTTTGGCTTTGTCTTTCTATCCCTGTTACCTAGTTTAGTACCTTGCATATAATTTGCCCTTAATACCTGATTGAGTAACTAATTTCTTACCTTTTCTTTCTGTCTTATGTTAGGGTACATGCTCCACCACACTTAACACAGGTTTGAGGAATCTAGGTAAAACTTTCTTCATGATCACTCAGCTCCCAGCATGCCCTGCTACGCACCACATCTCAATGTTTAACCAACTTAAAGGGAGATCCAGATCACTGAACAGTGAGAAGGGCTAAAACAATGAATTTTCTGCTGGACTCTTGCCTTCCCAATAATGAAAGCAAAAGAGGGTTTTCTATTGACCTAGTCACAAAAAAAGAGTCTGGTAAGAAGGTGTAAAATCAACTGTATTATGCATAAGAGGAGATAATATATAAGGTGAGAATTAACCCCTTTAATCAATATCAGGAGGAACTATGAAATAATGTTAAGTCTTGCCTTAGGGTGACCTTTTAAAAGCCACTTCACTAAATCTAGGAGGAGAATCCCACCTTCTGAGTGCTTAAACTGAAGAAGCATAGAGCAGGAGGAAAAGAAACTAACCCCACATGGAGCTGAAGAAAGGGGAGCTTCAAGATGCCTTGAAGAAATGTCGAGGGCCAAACTTCTTGTCCTTTCACAATTGTTTCCACTGACTCTAACAACACCTATGTGACCTTGAGCTATCATTTCTCCTCTCTAGACTTTAATTTATGCATCTACAAAATGTAGGAATTGGTCTAAATCAGGAGTGGGGAACCTGGGGACTCAAGACCACATGTGGCCTTCTAGGTCCTTGGGCATGGGCTTTTGACTGAATCCAAGATTTAAGAAACAAATCTTTTTACTAAGGGCCTAACTGTTCTCTAATGGCCCTTTCAGGTATAACATCCTGTTGTATGTGATCCAGGAATAGTTTGGATTTTTAAAATACTTCAAAGTAACATAATTATTTTACATACACAGTCTTTTTTATCCTAAGAACACCCTGTGAGTTAAGTAGTACAACATAATTATCTCAATTTTACAAGTGAAGAAATAGAAATTCAGAGAAGTGAGATAATTTGTACAAGACATGAGGTAAATGGTGAAACCATTTAGACTTCAGATCCTGAACTTCTGCTTTCAGACTTAGTGTTCTTTGCCTTATACCAGACTGGAGTATTCATTAATAATGTTAATTTTTTTTGAAATATAACTTTTATAAATTGCATAAAGTTAGATTCAATTCTATTTTTATTTGGGGTACAAGTATGGGTTTTGTTTTGTTGTTGTTCAGTTGTGTCTGATTCTTCATGACCATATTTGGAGTTTTCTTGGTAAGATACTAGAGTGGTTTGCCCTTTCTTTCTCCAGCTCATTTTTACAGAGGATGAAATAGGCAAATAGGGGTAAGTGACTTGCTAGGGTCACATAGCTAGTAAATGTCTGAGGCTGGATTTAAGCTCAGGAAGTTGAGTCTTCCTAATTCCAGGCCTGGAGCTTTATCCACTGCATCATTTAGCTGCCAAATCTGGGCACCTATACAAATATTTTGCTTTCACAGAAACATAGAATTTCACCATTGGAAGGGACCTAAGTAGCCATATAGTCTAAGTGAAATTGAAAGATGACCCTATCTCTACCTACAAATAGGAGATGGTTTTACATATGGTTCACAACTCATATGTTTTCTCATTGAGTCTGCCTGCTAACATCTAGACCTAAGTGTGCACTAATGATCATTTTAAGGGTAAGTTCACTTCTCTATGAAGATAGTAGACATTCAATATTTTTTATAAGCCCGGAGAATTCTTGGTGAGGAGAAATTCCTATTAATAATGCAAATTGGAATGTGTCAGTAACAAATATTCTCAGTGATAAATCCAATAAATAATCATCCATCTTTGTTTAAAAACATAAATAAATGTTTGTTGGGTGTTGCTGAAAGCACTTTCTCTGTAAGTAAACTCATTATATCTCCGGATAGTTCTAACTGTTCAAATGTTTTTTACTTATATTAAAAGAACTCTGGTCAGAGAACCTGAGTTTGAATCCTAGCTCTGTCATTTACTACTTATGTGACCTTGTGTAAATCACTTAACTTTACTGGGCATGAGTGGCCTTGTCTGTAGAATAAAAGGGTTTTACTAGTTAGTCTCAAACATATTCTACAATTCCAATTCTCTTCACCTAGACACAAATCTACCTCTTTATAATCCCCACACATTGCCCTTATGTTTACGTCTATAACTAAGTAGTGCAAAGCTAATTCTTCTTCCACAAAGAGTTAAAGACAAAAATAATGTCCACTCATTGAATAACTCATTCAACAAGCCTTAATTAACTATCTCTTATGTTCAAGGTGCATTTGTTAGGCACTGTGTGTACCAAGATAAAAATATGGCACTTCCTACTCTTAAGAAATTTACATTTAATGTGCCCTGCCATATAAACACACCTGCTTATCTTCTCTCAGTTCACATAAGTGGTTCCTTCAGCCAATATTTATATGATACGAACTTAAGACTCTCCACCATCCTAGTCAGCTTCTACTGTATTATTTCTAGCTAATCAATATTATTACCATTAGCTTTCAGAACTGAATATAATCCAGGTATAGTCTGACTAAAATGGTACATAGTAGAACTTTTATTTCTCTAGTCCTGATCATTTAAGTTTCTTTTAATAAATACTAATGAAGTGTATGGGGTGTTCAGGGTGGACTAGTATGTCCAATGTGAAGGCTGGTTAGCCTTTTTCAGGACTGCCCATCCACCTTTGGTCTTCACCTTTCACCCAACTCTCACATGTGAATCCAAGAGGCTTTGGCATGGGCAATGCCTACATCTGAGTAAAACCTTCTCAGGAGACAGGCTAAATCAGATTGAAGGTAATCAACAAACCTCAAACCCATTGATTAGTTAGGGAAATGTCTACTTTAATCATTTGAAAACTCCCCCCCCACCCCGCCCCATACAATGAGCAGATGAGAACAATTTGTTCCAATAACCATGAAGGTAGCTAAAGCAGGCACTGTGGAGCACTTCCAGGTTGGTCAGACATCAAAGACAGCAAGGTCATTCACTGCATCCCAGGCCATTACCAGTCATCTTAACTTTTATCTTGCCACTTGACTTCTATGACTCTGGAAAAGATGGTGAGATGACTTTGTGAAACTCTGTCTCACATGCAATTCACAAGCAAGTCAAGACATCCCCTCATAATGCCATAGTTCCTCTTCAAAATGAAGGATGAATAACAATGCAGACTAATATTGTACTACTTTTTCAGAGTTTTTAGCAGCTATATACTATTTTCCTTATATTAAGCACTAATTATATATCAAGTGTATATTTAGTACACTAAAACAATGAGATGATGCTTTTTTCCCTTTCCCATAAAGCACTATATGGCCCTCTTCTATCTTGTACTCATGACATTGATTTTTTTGAACCTAAGTATGAGACATTACACTTGACCCTTTTTCTTTTAATTTTATTAAATTTGGTTTAGTATTCTACCCTGTCAAGACCTTTTTGAATCTTGACTTTCAATATTTTAGCTGTCACTTCCATTGTGGTGTCATGTACAAATTTAATAAGCATGCTATCTATGCTTTTATCCAAATAATGAATAAAATTGTCAAATAACACTGTCATCATAGACAACATAAGTTTGTCTCATAGAAAAATTGGTGTTTGCCAAGATCTTTAGGGATTCAAGTGAATCTATTTTATAGAGAATTCCATATCATGGTAAACAAGTACCAATGATTTTTGAGAAACAGAAGCATGACAATTCTAATGTCATGAATTTCTAAAGTATAGCTGTAAATATACAATAATTTCCATGTATAGCGTCTCCCCAGTGAAAATGAATTTTTTAATGCATTCTCTTGTCTCATGCATGGATTCATTTCTGAAATGCAATGAGAATGACTTAATAAGTATGTATTTGGAAGAGATAAAAGTTTATAAATCCACCTTAGAATTTAAAAAGCTACATTTACCCTTTCTCTTCTGTAAGGTATCACATAAACACTAGATTTAGTTCGGTTACTTGCCACCCAAAGCATTTTCCTATATGGTACTGTTGTCATGCTTAGGAAGCAAACTTTTCCTGCTAACTTCATTGCTGAGATTGATGTTCCCAAAGTATCTGTGATTTTCAATGAATAGTAACCTTAATGGTTTAAGCTCCAGATATTTATAGAGATTGTCTTCTGGAAAGAAATGATGGAGTAGCAAGTATGCTTAATGCAGTTTTATTTCTGTATATAAAACCTTTGTATAAAGAGCATCACAATTTTTTCATGTCATGAAGCAAAACAAAAGCACAGCAGTTGAGGCCCAAGGTTACATAGCAAACTTGTGATGGAACCACAGATAGAATATGGTTTTGCATATGGTTCATAACTCTTATATTTCTTTCCACTGAGTCTGCCCACTTAGTAGCATCTAAACCTGAGAATCATGCACTGATGGCCATATATTGGAAGGAAGGAAGGAAGGAAGGAAGGAAGGAAGGAAGGAAGGAAGGAAGGAAGGAAGGAAAGAAGGAAGGAAGGAAGGAAGGAAGGAAGGAAGGAAGGAAGGAAGGAAGGAAGGAAGGAAGGAAGGAAGGAAGGAAGGAAGGAAGGGAGGGAGGGAAGGAGGGAGGGAGGTAGGAAGAAAAGGAGAGAGGAAGGAAACATATATTTAGTACCTACTATATGCCAGGCATTGAAATAAGGCCTTTTACAAATATTATATTATTAGATCCTCACAATCACTCTAGGAGATATGTGCTACTATTATCCTCACTGTGCAGTTGAGGAAACTGAGGAATTATCCTTCAGCACTTTGATCTCTAACTCCCTTAGATCCTTCAGACCTTTGTCTTGTCATTGTTCTTTTTAATTGAACCATCTTTCACCTTGCTAAGTTCCATCAGATGATTTCAAGTAAGTCAAGTGGCTGTGCATTGCACAAATGATCTTCAATGCAAAAAGAATGATTTTCTGGAAGTGGGGAGATTATTACTTTCAATGGATCACAGGATAGAAGGAAGAGCCCAAGATTTGGATCTTGACAATCTGGATTTGAATGCTTGAAAACCTACTGCTTGTGTGTGACTTTAACCAAATTATTTCATCTTCCTAAGCCCAAAGTTCCCTATTTTAGAAGGTCAGCCCACGTGTACTTCTAGATTCCCTCCAATTATTGATCCTATGATTTAAAAGTGTTGATGATTTTTTTTTATTGAAATGTTACTTCTATTTTCCATTTTAGAAATGGAAACACTGATTTCTGGTTTTGTGTAGTTATTTGAAACAATCCCAATGAAACTTCATTTGGAAGTAGTAGGTCTAAAAACAGAGACTGGGTGATCGCTTGTCATGCCTGTTATGGTGAAAATTTCTTTTGTATATTGTTTTGAACAAATGGCTGCTGAGGTCCCTCCCAACTCCCAAAGTCTTTAATTATGTTATTGGTGATACATCTAACAATGAGAAGGAATCAGCTGTGATCATTAAGCTTTATTAGAAAGGGGGCATGATAAAACAAAATGTATTGCTGAGCTTGGAGTCAAGAATGTCTGGTGTCAAATCCTACCTCTAACAATTACTAGATATGCTACTTTGGAGATGTTACTTAATTTCTATGAGCCTCAGCTTCCTGATCTGTAAAATGAGAGTAAAAATAATACTTCATTCTCAGGGTTTTTGTGTGACTCTGATAAGACAATATACAAAAAGAAGATTGTAAGGAAAACTGAAAGTACAATACTAGCATTATTTTTTTATTATTACTTGGAGGATATGACTTTTTTGGTAGACATGAAAAGACCTAAATAGACAAATCTAGCCCTTCCTAAAAACAAGTGAAAATTAGTCAAATGTTTCACCTTGAAGAAATAGCATAATTTAAAATAAAATTCATGTTAAGAACTGCTGATCAGTTTGTTAAATGTTTGCATTTTATTGAAATGTAAACTAATATGAAAAGTAAATTATATTGACATACCTGACATCTCCAGTCTTTGTACCTATAGATAGGAATTAAAAATTATTTCTCCTGAACATATAGCATTAGAGATTACTTAAAGTTCATTTTACATATAATATTTGATATGAAAATAACCCAAAGTATCACAATACAGACATATTTTCATTATTTTTAATTCTTATAGAGTAGCATCTTAATTTTAAGTTATATATAATATATGGGACTGTTAAGGTAATCAGACTTTTCCCTGTTCTCTTTTGGGATGCTAAGACTATCAAGTCTCTCCTTCGTTTGACTTAGTGGGAAACCTTTTGCTGTCTTTGTTTTGGAATATTTCTCAGGTGTTTCTCAGCACTCTGGTAATCAGGAGTCATTGGCTTGTATATGATGTGATACTGGGGATGGGAACTTTCACACACTCAGCTGGGGTGAGGTCGGAGTCCTCAGGGCTCCAAAAAGTATATAATTGAGGGGATCTTGGTGTTTGACTTTAGGGGCTCAATCATGGAAAGGGTGTTGAGACTCTGGGCAAGCTGTTGTAATGTACCCCCATGTTTGATAACCCATATGAATATTGGTGCTTCTCTGGTAATTATGAATTGTAATTGGAATCTCTCTGTTGATGTTTGTAATTTCTGTTTGTATTTGCCTTGAAGTTCAAGATGCTGATCTTTACCCCCTGAACTAAGTGATTGATATATATGTGTTTAATTAAACTGAGATTGTTAACTCCTTAAAATTGCTTTCATTAGAAAAACACATCAAATAACACGTGTTGTCAGCCCTATCTATGCTGGTTGTTGTTCTTACACAGCCACAGTAGCTGCTAGCAAGATTGGTGCTACAGGGTCCTACTGAGAGATCAGCAATTCAAGAATGTAATAAAAGAACCTACTAAAAGAAATATCTCCAAAGTTGGTTACCTGGAGTTCAACGTGCTTAACAGATTATTATCATAACGGTTGATATAAGTTGAGATTTCATTATCCCTAACTATTCATGACACAGAAAGTTTGTAATGTGATGGGCCATGAATTAAAAAAAAACAATAATTACATTGAGTTTATTTCTTTGTCAGATATGTTCCTGATTTTATAATATTCATTCTTGAGCATGAAGTTTAGAATAAATATAAAATTACTTTAGGCTCAAAAAGTCAACTACTTAAGTTAGAGATGCAAAAAGCCTGCATTAAAAGTGCTTGATGTGAAAAGGGTATAAGAAAATTTTGTTGACCAAAACTTTAATATAAGTGGATGTTATGATATAGTTACCCCAAAATAGTCTGTGTTTAAAAAAAACTCACACTGTGCAGAAGGAATGTAGGACTCAATCCTGCTACTAGATTCTTTCTTTAATTCGCTGAAAACATAAGTGCCTTCTAATTGAAAGTGACAATACAGTTGAAGATTATACCTGGAAAAGGGAAACTAGGACAACAAAAAGTCTGGCAATCATTATAAATAACGAATAGTTAAGGAAATTGGGAATATTTAGCTTCAAAGAGAAAAATTATGAACAATGCATAATCATAGAATTGGCAAGAACCCAAGAGGTCATCTAATCAGCCTATGCCTGAATCAGAATATTATTTTATGAAGTCCCTAAGGAATGTATATATTGTCTTAACTTCAAGGTTTCCTGTGATGAGGGCCATATCACCTACAAAAGCACACAATGACACATTTGGAAAACTCTAAGTTCACCTAGGCTCAAATAATGTCTTTGAAGCTTATGGCCAGTATAATCTTGGACAAGTCACTTAATTTCCATAGTCATCTGTTTTCTCATTTTTCTGTTCTTTTTTAATTAATTTATTTATTTTCAGTTTTCTACATTCACTTCCACAAGACTGTGAATTTGAAACTTTCTCCAAATCTCTCCCCTTCCCCTACCCCAGGACAGTGTGCATTCTGATTATCTCTTCCTCCAATCATCTCTCCCTTCTATCAACCCTCCGCCCCCTTCTCTTATCCTCTTCTCTTCTATTTTCCTGGAGTGCAAAATTGATTTCTATACCCCACTGTCTGTATATCTTATTTCTCAGTTGCATGTAAAAACAATTTTTAACATTCATTTTTAAAGCTCTGAGTTCCACATTCTCTCTCTTCTTCCCTCCCCACCTGCCCTGATTGATAGAGCAAGTAATCAATGTGTAGTCACCAAACACTTGCATAACAGCCATGTTGTGAAAGACTAACTATATTTCAGTCTATTCTGTCCCACCCTCCATTTATTTGTTTCTCGCCTGCCCACAAAAGTGTTTGCTTGCCCTAATCTGCTGTCCCTTCTACTATACTCTTTCTCTTATTCCCTTCCCACCTGCTTTCCTGTAGGTTAAAGACAGATTTCCATACCCAATTGAGTGTGTATGTTATTCCCCTCTTAAGACAAATCACATGAGAGTAAGGCTCACTTACTCCTTCTAACCCCTCCCCTTTTCCCTTCCATTGTAAAAGTTCTTTCTTACCTCTTTTAAGTGAGATGATTAATGACACTCTACCTTTCCCTTTCTCTTTCTCCCAGTACTTTCCTCCCAACACATAATTTTATTTTTTATGTATCATCCCTTCATATTCAGCTCACCCCGTGCCCTCTGTCTACACATGCACACACACACATACATACATGTGTACATATATACACATATGTATAAATGTATGTATATGTGTACATATGCATGTGTGTGTGTGCATTCTTTCTAATTACCCTAATACTGAGAATGGTCTCATGAGTTACAAATATCATCTTTCCATATAGGAATGTAAATATTTCAACTTTAATAAGTCCCTCATAACTTCTCTTTCCTGTTTACCTTTTCATGCTTCTCTTGATTCTTGTATCTGAAAGTCAAATTTTCTATTCAGCTCAGGTGTTTTCAACAAGAATGCTTGGAAGTCCTCTATTTCATTGAATATCCACTTTTCCCCTGAAATATTATACTTAATTTTGCTGGGTAGGTGATTCTTTGTTTTGATCCTACCTCCTTTGGCCTCTGGAATATCATATTCCAAGTCCTTCAATCCCTTAGTGAAGAAGCTGCTAAATCTTTCATTATCATTATTATGTTTCCACAATACTTGAATTGTTTTTTTCTGGCTTCTTATAATATTTTCTCCTTGACCTGGGAACTCCAGAATTTGGCTACAATATTCCTAGGAGTTTTCCTTTTGGGATCCCTTTCAGGAGTTGATTGGCGGATTCTTTCCATTTCTATTTTACCCTCTGGTTCTAGAATATCAGGGTGGTTTCCTTTGATAATTTCTTGAAAGATGATGTCTAAGCTCTTTTTTGATCATGGCTTTCAGGTAGTTCATAATTTTAAAATTATCTCTCCTGGATTTATTTTTCCAGGTCAGTGGCTTTTCCAATGAGATATTTCACATTGTCTTCTATTATTTTCATTCTTTTGGTTTTCTCTTATAATTTGTTGATTTCTCATAAAGTCATTAGCTTCCATTTACTCCATTCTAATTTTTAAAAAATTATCTTCTTGGGGGTGGAGCCAACGTGGCAAAATAAAAGCAGGGATTTGGTTGAGCTCTCCCCAAAATCCTTGTAAAAATGACACCAAACAAATTCTAGAGCTACAGAACAGACAAAATGACAGAGTGAAACAAGTCGCCAGACCAAGACAGCCTGCAGGGTCGATGGGAAGGGTCTACAGCATTGGCCTGGGAGCAGAGCACAGCCCAGCATGGTCTGTACCAGCACAGTCCTAGGCCAGCAGACTGAGTGGAGCAGGCTTCAGGGCACTAAATCACTGGCAAGTGTGGCGGTTTCCAGACTCCTAAACCCACAAACACCAAAGACTTTGTGAAAGGCCACTGGGAAAACTCTGTCAGACCTGGATAAGAGAAGAGTACAGTCCAAACCCAGCCCCAGGGCAGCAGAGTCAGTGGAGACAGCAATAGCAACAAAAGCAGCAATAGCTCCTTCTGGAGCTTCAGGCCCCAGATGATGGGGGAATCAAGAGTATGATCAGAATGGGAGTGCAGGAATCTATTTTCTGACACTGAGGCAGGATTCTCTTGCTTTTCAGTGCTTGGATCTGGGTCATAGTCCTGGGTGGAAGTCCTGGGGTGAGGAAGAGGACTGGTATGGCAGAGCTTGTGGTGGATGTGGGGAAGGAATCCTTCTCAGAGTTCCAAGGCAGAGAAGAGCACTTGATATCACTCATAGGCCAGAATGCAGGCCAGGAGATGAGTAAACATTTCTCCTTGGATCATATGACCTCAGAAGAACTGAAAATTTACCGGTACCTAGTAGTTCTGAAAACAGCTATGCAAAATACCTGAAGCTTGGGACAGAGCACTCTCCACACTGGAAGCAGAGACGTACATTGACAAAGAGCTTTAAAGACAAGTAATGGGCTGGAAAAATGAGCAGACAGCATAAAAACTCTGACTATAGAATCTTACTTTGCTGGCAACAAAGATCAAAACATACAAGCAGAAGAAGATAACAAAGTCAAAGATCCGGCATCAAAAGCCTCCAAGAAAAATATAAATTGGTCACAGGCCATGGAAGAGCTCAAAAAGGATTTTGAAACTCAAGTAGAAGGAGATGAAAAATAAGGAAGAGAAATGAGAATGGTGGAAGAAAATCATGAAAAATGAGGAAACAGCTTGTTAAAGGAGACCCCAAAACAAAATAACAGAAGAAAATAATAACTTTAAAATGGCAAAAGACATCCAAAAAGCCAATGAGGAGAAGAATGCCTTATAAAGCAGGTTTAGGCAAATGGCAAATGAGGTCCAAAAGCTCACTGAGGAAAATAATTCCCTAAAAATCAGAATGGAGCAAATGGAAGCTAATAATTTTATGAGAAATCAAGAAATTATAAAACAGAACCAAAAAATGAAAAAATAGAAGACAATGTGACATATCTCATTGGAAACACCACTGACCTGGAGAATAGATCCAGGAGAGATAATTTAAAAATTATGAGACTACCTGAAAGCCATGATCAAGAAATTATCAAAGAAAATTGCCCTGATATTCTAGAACCAGAGGGGAAAATAGAAATGGAAAGAATTGACTCATCACATCTTGAAGAAGATCCGAAAAGGGAAACATCTGGGAATTTTGTACCCAAATTCCAGAGTTCCCTGGTCAAGGAGCAAATATTGCAAGCATCTAGAAAGAAACAATTCAAGTATACCCTGACAAATAGCTCAAAACTCAAGTAATTGGCTGGGAAAATGAGCAGACAGTGTAAAAAACTTACTTTGGTGACAAAGAAGATCAAAACATATAGCCAGAAGAAGACAACAAAGTCAAAGATCCTACATCAAAAGCCTCCAAGGAAAGTATGAATTGCTCACCAGCCATGGAAGAGTTCAAAAAAGATATAGAAAATCAAGAGAAGTAGAGGAAAAATTGGGAAGAAAAATAGAGGGATACAAGAAAATCATGAAAAATGAGTCAGCTGAAGGAGGCCCAAAAATACCAAAGAAAATAATACCTTCGAAAACAGACTAACCCAAATGGCAAAAGAGGTTCAAAAAGTCAATGAGAAGAAGAATGCTTT